>JZKD02S0055627.1:2064005-2083474 GCA_000966675.3 Picea glauca | reverse complement strand
TTGGGAACCTGACATCCGCAATGAGAATAAATGTTAAGTGATGGTCAAAGTGTAGAACGTGGAAGTTGAAATGCAATGTGAAGGATGCAAAAAGGGAAGGCAAATGTTTGAACTTGCATACCCATGAATTGAAGAAAAATCTAAGTGATGAGGCAGACTTACACATAAGTGAGTGAACGAGATTGTAAGTGTGAAAGAAATGGAAAAAGAAGGGATAAAAGGAAATGGGAAAAATGAAAAGTATATAAGGGGGAAAGAAAAGGTGTAAATAAGTTGGAAAATAGAACAAGGGCTGGGAAAAATGAAAGAATGAAAAGGTTTCAACAACTGGCCCCAAATGTGGGATGATAACCCCCCGTGGGTTGTGAAGAATCAAAAATCTTTATGATAATATGTTTATATCCTCTTGGATATTTAGTTGAATAGTAAGGATGTACAAAATAAATTGAAAACTATGTACAAGGAGAAGAGAAAATTTCAGGCAAAAAAACTTTTGAAATTTCATTCATTAACACGAAACATTAACATTTTCCCCTTCATGTCATTGAACATATATTAATTAAAACCCATGATATTTTTAATGATGTATGGTCCAATCGAGAGTGCTTCAAACTTTGTGTGCATTGATGGTTTCTCCTTATCTTTTTTCCAGAGTAACACAAGTTCACCTTTTTTAAAATTCTTTATTGTCGTGCTCTGATCAAAATATTTTTTGACATCTTTTTGTCTCTTAGAAGTTATATTCAAATATTCACTTCGTTATTCTTCCAATTTTAATAGTTGAATCAATCTCTTTTTCATAGTATTAGTATCTTTTGAATCCTTTGTATTAACTACATAAGTCAAGGCATTTAATTCGAGGTTGATTGGAATTTTTTCATCCTTCGCATAAACCAACATATATGGAGATATATCGGTACTATATTTCAGATTCATTATGCTCACCTATAGAGCATACATAAATTTCAAATTCCAATTATTTTGATTATGATCAATGGTTTTCTTTAAAATATGAATGTGTATCTTATTGGTGGATTCTGCAAGAGCATTCCCTTGTGAATAATAATTTGATGATTGTCCCATGACTATGCCATATTCTCCACAAAATTTTGCAAATATTGACCCAATGAAAATTGAACTATTGCTAGAAATGAACTTTTCTAGAACACCAAATCTTGAAAATATATTATCTTTGAGAAACTTAATCAATTCTTCAGAGTCATCCCTTTTTAATTCTATTGATTTTTTGCACTTCGTAAAATAATATGTAGCAGTGAGGATGTATATGTTCCCTTTACTTGAATTTTGATTTATTGGTCCAATGATGTCCAGTCCCCATTGGGCGAATGGTTTTTCTACATATATGCGTTGTAATGACATTTCATATCTTTTCATATTCCCTAAAAATTGTTGACAAGAGACACATTTTATTATAGTAGCATACCAGTCTCTAAAACCAGATAGCCAATAAAATCCATCTCTTGTTATTTCATGCATTGTAGTAGTGGGTACAAAATGTCCACCACATATACCTCCATGAAATTCTTGCATTAATTCTCAAGCTCTCTTTTCATCAACACACCTCAACAACATACCATCATAATTCCTTCTAAATAAGACATTGACAATCAATACACACTAATTTGATTTCATTTTCAATGCTCTTCATTCCTTTCAGTTCATGGTGACTGGGAATTGCCTAGACCTTAAGTAAACTACAATATATTTATACCATTTAGAAACAATCATAGCTTCTCCAATTGAAATTGAAATTAATCCATCCAAAGCATCATTGTTCACAATGAGCTTGCAAAACCCTTTTCCTTTGACTACCTTTAAAGGATTAATTTCAATGTCATGTTCTTGAATATTCGCAAGAAAATTTTCCCATTTCCCTTCTCTCAATTGTTGGTTTAGAAGCATCTTAACATGATATGATGGAACATATGCAATGACATGAGAATTGAATATATAGGTATGAAAGTGTGCTACTTCCATTACATGAGACATGTCTTGTTTCTCCAATTCAAAATTTCATAATTCATAATCATGAAGAGTCTTTCTCATGAAACTGATCGACAGTTCTTCACCCTTGGCATTTCTTTGAGTAAGAACAAATGCTACAACAATTTTTGCTGCAAATGACTAAATGATGAAGTCTCTATGGAAGTATGGATTAATGAGGATTAGAGTTATGGTAATTTCCTTTTTGATGTTACTAAAATATTCTTGTTTATCCAAATTCCATTCAAACCATTGGTCCTTTTTTAGTATTGAGTTGATCGACTTCACAATAATTACATAATCAGAAACAAATCTCCATACAAAGTTTATTTTACAAAAAAAGACTGGACCCCTTTCTTAGGTGATGGATGGTTGAGTTCATTTATAGCTTTTACCCTTTCCGGAACAATATAGATTCCTTATTTGCACACAATATGACCCAAAAATTTACCTTCAGTCAGAGTGAATAAGCATTTCTTTGGATTCAAAGAAACTCCATATAATCGGCATCTTTCAAAGACTTTCCTTACATGATTAATATGCTCATTTATTTTCTTTGAATGGACTATCAAATCATCATGGTAGTCCACCATGAATTTCCCTATCAAACCCTCAAAGAAATTATCCATATCCCTTTGGAACATAACCCCAACATTCTTTATACAAAAGGGAATCCAAGCATATGCATATGTATCCCAAGGTGTTATGAAGGTTGTCTTCGCTCTGTATTCCTCTGCAACCAAGACTTGATTATACCCAGAAAAACCATCTAACATGCACATCCAAGTTGATCTAGTGACCTGTTGGAGAAGTAACTCCATGTTAGGAAAAGGATAATTATCCTTTACACTTGATTTATTAAGATTCATGAAATATACACACATTTGAATATCCCATGTCTTCTTTCTCATGACCATCGAATTTGAAATCCAGTCATAATGTCTGATGGGATATATTATTCCCTCTTTGTTCAAATTTTCCAACTCAACCTTTACCAAGGGTTTCAATTTGGGTTTCATCACCCTTATCTTCTGCTTGATAGGATTTGCTCCTTCTCTTAATGTGATGATGTGCTGAAATATTGTTTTATCATATTCCTTTAAATCATCATAACTCCATGGAAAAACATATATATATTCTTTAAAGAGTGCGACATATTGATAAAATTCATGAACCGTGAAATCAAATCCCAAGTTGATGTACTTTGGGGAACTATCAGTCCCAATATTGAATTTTCTTGTTTCTTGAAATTTTTGGACGAATACTTCTTCTAGAATATTTTTAGCATGATCATCTCTTGTGAAAAGAGATTCAGACTAAACACAATTCTTTGGGACGATAATAATATCATTATCTTCATCTTCATTATCATTTACTAAAAAAAATTCTATGTCTTCATCATTCTCAAATACTTGCAAATATTCCAGATTGTCAGGTATAGAGGATCATAATACTATTTTTACTTGAAAATATGTTTCACTCTGGAAATCATATTGGTTTGATAATGAAGCCACCGATGTTAATGAATCTAGTTTCTGATTTGTGTCACTTGGAATGAAATAAATATTAATAGAATAAAATGACTACATCAATTTATTTACTCTTTTGCAATATAGTTTAAGCTTTTCCTTCTTAATATTATATTTTTGAGTAACTTGATTTATCATCAACTCAGATTTGTTAGTCACAATCAAATGTTCTATCTTTATTTCTTGTGAAAGTGTCATTCCTTGAATCAAAGCCTCATATTACACCTCATTATTCATGCATGCAAATTCAAGTATGATAGCATGTGGGTGCACAATTGTTTCTGGACCTTTAAGGACAATTCCAACTCCACTTCTTGAACTTGAAGAAGCTCCATCAAATAACCTCCTCTGGTATTCCATAAAATGATTCTCTTTATTTTCCATGTCCTCATTTTTTTCCATGTCCAAGATAGCATAATTTTTTATACCAGTGTCTATATAATCTTCCAGTAGCTCGTTATCCTTATTTTTGAAAGAAAATGGCCTCTTGGGTTCACGAGGAACCTTGATCATTGATCCATATTTATCTAGAAACATCATGCAACTTCCATAATTCATTATATATCCTCTAATCATGGATGACCATTCTCTTCCGAGGACAAATCCATATGGAAGAGGAAGGTCCACCACTACAATATTGAAAACTATAATGATATGAGGAGTAGCATTAATCCAAGCATGAAAATATTTAATTTCTCCAGAAGATGGTGCCTTCATAGAATCAATCACATAAATGCATTCTCCTGTTTCATAATATCTAGTGCAACTCATACCTAGTGCCACCATTACTTCCAATGGAGTGATATTATTTGTCGCGTCAGTATCAACTAGACAGTTATGGAGTGCAACATCATGGTTCTTAATTGAAATATGGAAGGGTGGGACTTTGCCTCTCAACTTGAGTGATGATTTGTTTTGAATTTTATTTGAGATTGCAACAACGACTTCCATTCTTCTAGCTGGCTCATCCAACAATTTCAAAATATTTTCCCTTTGTTGGGGAATCTTCACCACTTCTATGAAAGGTAGAGTAATCCTCAGCTTACTCAGATCATATACAATGTTATATTTCATTTGAGGAGGGATAAATACTTGATGTTTCCTTTTACCTTCAATTTTATTCGTCATATTTTTATTGGTATCTTTCTCATTCCCATTTTCTTTATCTTTTCCTTTATTTTTTTGTTTGTCTTTTTTAGAATCATCTTTACTTTTGGATTTATTTAGAAATTCCCATTTTTGGGAAACATTCTCTTGCAAGTCAGGATAATTGTCACCTTATTCAAATATATACATCGACATTTCACATCCATCTGTCTATACAGGTTAAAAAATTTCCTCTGGTAAATAATCATTTTCTTGTTCATCTATCTGTTCATTATATGGCTCATCAATAACCACTGCATTCCCAACTTGTTGTTTGGGGACCCTTTATGTTTTTTGATTATCAACATTTTCAAACCTCACTCTCTCATCTTGAGAAGGGTTCCTTCTTTGTTCTTGGAATGACATTCTAAGATTGGGTACACAATTATCATTCCTTATTAATATGGTTATTTTATTTTTCATTGTCTTGATTGTTCTATTCATTTGTGCAATTTCAATACTTTTCTTAGTTTCTTGGGCTGCAACATGGTCTATATTTACATCTGGTATGGTTCCCTTGAAAAAACCTCCACCAGTGGTTTGATTTTCACTTGGTCGTATCTTTTTCTCTTCATTTCTTCTCGAACTAGAGGCTCCTTGATCATCAATATTCAAACTACCCATATGCCCCTGTACTTTTTCAAGGATGATATCAAGTTCATCACCCGTTTCAATCATGATTTCCTCCATTTTGTGGCCTTAGTCATTGTTTCCTATAAGGTATCCATTTGGGATGCTCTGATAGAAAATTTTATATTTGGTGGCATGGAATTTTTATAACAACTAAGCATCACTCGGTCATTTGGTGTTTTATCTTCAGGGATCTTGTTCATGGTTTTATTGAACCTGATATTTAAATCTTTTATTCTCTCATTATTCTTTAAGAAAATATAAGTGAAATTAGTGAGAAGAGTATGATACACAACTGGGGGATAAAACATAGTTAGGAACATGTTTTTAAGATCATTGAATGAACCAATGATCTGGTGGGAAATGTTGTATACCATCATAGTCCTTGCCTGATAAGGTTTGGAGAAACAACCTTACCATTACATAGTCATGTTCCACAAGATGAAAGTCACAAACATTCAGGAACAAATCACCATGTCTTTTAGCATCAATTGTTCCATATTCATAAAATTCTTTAAGAGTACCTTTGGGAAGGATTGAGAACTCGTGTTGTTCTCCTTGCAGGTCAAGAGGAGAATCTCTTATTCTTCTCAGGTTTCTGAATCTTCTCATTCCTTCATTTCTCCTTTATTCACATCTTATGTCCTCCCATATTTCTTCATGTGATTCTTCATGTCTTTCTTCATGCGGTTCTTCACGCCCTTCTTCATTTCTTTATGCCATTTCCATAAGATTCTCCTTTTCCTCAAGAATAAGTTCTTCACTTTTTGAAGTATGTAACTTATTAATTTTTCCTCTAGTGATTGGTTCTTTGTATTTATCCATCTTCAATTCCATCCTTTTTCTTGTTCTCTTCGATCTCGTCTTTAGTTTCTTCGATCTCGTCTTTCATATCTCCTTTGTCTTCAAAGTATTTCTCTTTATTCTTCTTGAACTAGTGTTTTCCAAGAGCTTTCCAATTCTTCTTTGGTTCTGGTTGTTGTTATTGCAAGATTGTATAGCTAATTCATAACACGTTGTTGATTATTTAATCCAATTTCTAACTGGGGCTGATTAGCCTAAGGAACATTCATGTATTTCAAGGATGCTAAATCAGATTCAAATATTTTAGTTGAGTTCCTCAGTGGAGTCTCCATAAATGTTGATGCTTGAATATGTCATGAACTAAATGACAACCTCATGAGGATATGAATCCTCCTCCATTTTTATAAAGGTGGTACTCCTCTTTGGATTATGGTATTCTTTAATAACTTTAGATCTAGAAATGTAGAAAAATAAAATATTCATTTTAAGATAATTCCTGAGAAATGACCAGGAACCTCATGCATCACACATTGTAGAAAATAAACATAATTTCCTCACATCCATCATAGTGAAAATAAAGATATCTGATCACACATAAAAATAAAATAAGATGGTCCATACACATAAGATAGCGTTGATAGAGTAAACACATGTATAGCTCAAAAGAAGAATATGATAGACCATATTCAAATATTTTATACTCAAAACTCAGATTTATAAAACACTATCAAAATTGATCCCGACATAGTTCTCTTGGGATTTCTCAAAAATAATAAAGTTGGTTACAATTCTTTGAAATTTAAAAAGGTGTTTGTATAGAGGAATGGGATTAAGGATCCCACGAACCATAAAATTAAATATAAATAGGAAATAAATTGTAGAAGGAAGAAGGTGGGTGGACGTAGAGCAACAAGATCTGGAAAGAAGACAAAGATAAAATTATTAGATTTCAGTTAAACCTTTCTATTCAAAGAAGAATAATAAAAGGATGGAAGATGATAAGGAAAACAGAATGTCACCAACATGGACTTACTATGATGGTATCTTTCATTTTCTTTTTCTTTCTATTGTCCTTTTATCTTCCTCGCTGATGGTTTCTAGAACTGTCCCAATTGTTGTTTCTTGGCCTTCTTTAGTTAAATTATAAATTTTTGTTTTAAACCAATATTCAATGTAATTTTTCCTGGGTGCAACATTTATCTCATGTCTAATTTTGATATCAAATAATTCCCCTTATAAATCTCTTAGGTCATGAGAAATACCATGGATTGATTCTTCAATATCTTGATTTTTTATAGAGTAACCAATAAGCGAATTGTCGATTTCTTTTTCACCATACTCAATTATACCATTGAATGTTTTGTCTAATAATCCCTTTAGTATTTCCATGTGTTCATAAAAATGTTTCTTTGTCATAAACATTGAATCAAATATTAATTTGGATATTGAACTTGACCAGTGCTACCTGCTAATTCTATTTATGTAAGACTTATGAATAATTCTTCTCTCTTTGTTATGACGTCACTGCACATTCAAGCAATATTTCTTATATTTTTAATATTTTCTATCCAACAGGCATTCGAATCTTTTATTCGATTGGGAGAAGGAATATATTCTTCTCTCCTCTTCACCTCTGTCATATTTGAACCTTTTATCCCAAATGTAAAGAAAACATCTATATAAAACCCTTCTTCATTTTTAAAATAATATTGAAGATATTCATGGAACACATGCTCTCTCGAAACAAAAAAATAAAAATAAATTATAAACTTCCCAGGATTCCATTACGAGTGACATTCTCTTTTTAATATTTCTCTCTACATAATTTCGAACAACCATAAGAAAACTTGATGATCCTTTGAATTTGATACATGATGTGGTTGGATTTATCATTGTTAGAGGGAGAGCTAAAATGGGAAGAGGCATCAAGGCATTTTCCAATTCTTTGATCTTTTCCTTTAACCTACCATTCTCAGCTTCCAAATCATCAATAGAATCATCAAGCACATCCCTAGTTGCCTTATGAATTTTGAAAATTTGGGATGGTCGCATATACTTGAGGTCAACTTATGAGCGGTATTTTCCTTTCTTATTTCTTTGATTATTTCTTTGCAAAATTAGCTTTCTAGAATTTTTATCAAAAACAACACTCTAAATAGTAAAGGATTCTTCTTCACTAAAACTTTCATTCCCAACAACTTTAAATGTAGATTTTTTCTGAACAACATGCTCATGTTGTTCTATTCCAGGAAATATATTTTCAATGTCTGCTTCCAATTCCATATCTAGCAAAGAGAAGATTTGAATATCATTTTCTAAGAGATTGTTCTCTTCCTTTTGCAATGGGGTTTTTCTTTTCTTTCTTATAAGAAGTTTGTGGGAACTTTCAATTTTTCCATAGGGAGGATCCTTATCTCCTCCTCCACTAGAGATATTGTTGACAAACTTCCTAACTAGGTGGGTCACGAGAGAACTGCTCCTGAATGTAGTATTCTTCAAGGTGACAATTGGAGATTGAGCACTCTTTTCATCGATATTTTTTCCTTCTTGTTTACAAAGGTCGTTGTTGCTGAGTAATGTTTCCAAATCGACAATATTATGTACAGGATTTTTCTTGCTATTGAATTTTTCTTCTTTTCTCCAAAGAGTTTCAATGAAAGAATCACTAAACCCCACTAATTGCATATGTTCAACAAAGAGTTTGTTTGGGTCAAAACCTTTAATGTTTTCAACATATTTCAAACTCACCTGTTAAAATGTGTGAATGAAAATATCAAATATGAAGCCATAAATAATTTCTTATCCTTTTTGTAATGCAATAACTGGGAAGACATTTCGATGGAAATGAGCTTACCCCAGTCAAAAATAACTTTCTCTTGGACTGTAAAATACAAAATATATAAAATCATCCGAGATATGGAAGTAATATTCTCTTGACCTATTATTATGGTTAAAAACCATGAGATTTCTTGATAAGTTTTTTTCAAAGAGTCAACATCAATTTTGGTTATGTCTACTAGTATATACACAGGATTCTCCAAGTACTCTAGGAAGAGGTCGATCCCATTATTATTTTTCTTCAAAACATCTCTGCAATCATTCCCTTTGAAGGTGGGAGTGGGATCTCAAATCTTTAACATTCTACGAAATACTTGAGGTGACATATAAATTGGATAATGTCCTTGGAGTTGTATATCCCTTTGATTCATTATGTATTTGTCAACACACCATGAAATAATTTATTTACAGTAGAAAACCTCTCAAACATAACCAACATGAGAAATCCCAAATGTCCAAATCACGTTCCCATTTCTCTAAGTAGGAGGGGAGGAATAATAATAGTATGCTCTCGACCACTGGAAAGTTTGATCTTCGTGGCCAAATATATTCAAAGTATCACACAAAATTGATGTTGTGTTGATGCTTCCATTAAGTTGATATAATTGTTTTCTCTATTGAATAATAGTTACAAATGAGCCATTTCAAGAGATAATGATAATTTAATCCTTTCACAAATGAGGGTTAATTGAAAATTTAATGAATATTTATTGATCCTTTCACCATAAATAATGGCCTTTTTGAAGTCTGCAAAACAATTGTTAGAATTTAAATAACACTTAATGCGTATTGGGAAAAAAAAGGTAATGTTGGTGACGAAGATGAGAGGAGTTCAATATGAAATTTTGGTGAACCTAACACCCCCTGAACCCACAGTTGGAGAAGTGATTCAAAGAAACTCAATATAGAAGGGCAGTCGATCAGACTCATGAACATCAAAATAATGGAACATTTGGGAACCCAACATCCGCAATGAGAATAAAATTTAAGTGATTGTCAAAGTGTAGAACGTGGAAGTTGAAGTGCAATGTGAAGGCTGTGGAAAAGGGAAGACAAATGTTTAAACATGCGTACCCATGAATTGAAGATGAATCTAAGTGTTGAGGCGGAATTATGCATAAGTGAATGAATGAGAATGTAAGGACGATAGTCCATGGATCCAAAGGTCCTTGAATTTAAAAATGGCTAAGTATAGTAACAAAGAAAGGGAAAAAGAAAGGATAAAAGGAAACGGGAAAAAGGGAAATTATAGAAGGGGGTAAAGAAGTCGGAAAATAGAACAAGGGAGGGAAAACTGAAAGAACAAAAAGGTTTCAACAAAACTGTGTAAGGACATTACCTCTCAATTAATCAATCTATTACTCTGCACATTCTTCTATTTGACTACTCTGAATCTATCTCTGTAAACACTTCATACTGCTTGAAAGATTGTTCTCTAATATGTAGTTTCTATTGCATGGACTCCCCCTGTTCAATTTTCATATTTACTGGGATTCTCCAAGATGAATGACTCATAATAATACCTTCTCTGATGTGGAGTAATATTCCTCTTCATCCATGGAGACATCTTATTTTTCTTTCTCTTTTTGACTTCTTTCATCATCCTGAGTTTTGACATCTTCTTCTTCATCCTCTTCCTGAATTATGACACTTTCTTCTTTTCGTGTAAATTTATCATGATCTTATGCTACTGCAAATCCTGTAAGCATGATTCATTGGACCTATTCTTCATTTACATGCTCTTCTCGTTATTCACTTCTTCTCCAAACCTTCTTGTATTTGTCATCAAAATTTTCTTTCATGGGAGGATTTATAACGCTTCTACAATAATGAGCTACGTGTTCATATTCATGTAACCTGTAACATTCAATGTCATGTGGGGCCATAGAAGCTTTTCTTTTTTGAACATTTCTTTCAAAATCCCTTCAATCTTCAACCTTATGTCCAAATCTAGTACAATTAAAACAATGACTATTAAATAAATTTACATACCTCATAGTGAATGTTCTTTCTTGTGGTGTAGTCCTTCTGTAATTATTCCTTGCTTGATCAAGATCTTGTCTTTGGTTGTTTATTTCACATTGATTGAATCTTCTTTTCTCCCTAGATGTAGAAGGTATTGCTTTTTCATTCCTTTCTGATTCTTGTTGACCATGATTCTTTCATTTGATAACTTCTTCACAACTCCTTTGTTTTGTTTCTTTCCTCATGGAGCTTGACCCTTCCTCAGAATGAACATTCTTGTATCCTAGTTCATATTTGTCACTGTATGGCCTTTGACTATTGAGAATTTTTTCTAACACTTGAGAACTCTTAAATTTATTGTTGAGATTGTTGACCTTAAATATTAATGTCATGCTCTATTTTTCAATCTTCTTACACTATTTTTCTTTATTTATCATCTAATTCTGCATTACTTCTTCCTTTCTCTTTCATTCTTCATGTTCGATTTTCAAATGGATGTTTTATTCTTTGAATGATTTGTTTTTCTTGCTTTCTTTCTTCATTTTAGTTAAATAAATCGTTAATTCTTCCTCAATATCTACTTCACCTTCTTCGTTGTTTTTCTTATTTTTCATAGCCATAAAAAGTACTCTCTCCGAGTCACTTTCACTTTCATCATCTTCATCAAATGAAAAATTGTCTTCTCTTGAGTTGAGATTTTTCTTGAAGACTTTCTTTTTATCTTTCCTATTTCTCTTTTGATATTTATTTTCTTTCTTGGGATCTTCCTCTTCATCACTATCTGAATTCTTATCATAAGGACACTTATTTGAAAACTCACCAATTTTACCACAATTAAAACATTTTAAGGGAAGCATACCTTTTTACTTTTTGATTACTTTCTTCAACTTCCTTACAAAGTTGGCCATTTCTTCATCCTCACCTAAATAATTTCTACAGCTGCAATTTGGTTTTGACTAGGATTTTTCTTCTTCTTTGTCCTTCTGGATGCTTTAGAAGTTTCTTCTTCTATGGATAGATTTTCTTATACTGTTCTCATTTCATAAGCTATAATTATTTTATGCATCTCATCCATGCTTACCGTACTCAGATATGCTCTTTCTTCTAGTGATGAAATCTTAGGATCAAATCTCACTGAAAGAGATCTCAATACTTTTTTACCAATTATAGATTCATCAACTTCTTCTCACAATCCTTTAATTGTATTCACGGTTTCATCAACTCGTAAAAATTAAGATANCTGTAACATTCAATGTCATGTGGGGCCATAGAAGCTTTTCTTTTTTGAACATTTCTTTCAAAATCCCTTCAATCTTCAACCTTATGTCCAAATCTAGTACAATTAAAACAATGACCATTAAATAAATTTACATACCTCATAGTGAATGTTCTTCCTTGTGGTGTAGTCCTTCTGTAAGTATTCCTTGCTTGATCAAGATCTTGTCTTTGGTTGTTTATTTCACATTGATTGAATCTTCTTTTCTCCCTAGATGTAGAAGGTATTGTTTTTTCATTCCTTTTTTATTCTTGTTGAACATGATTCTTTCATTTGATAACTTCTTCACAACTCCTTTGTTTTGTTTCTTTCCTCATGGAGCTTGACCCTTCCTCAGAATGAACATTCTTGTATCCTAGTTCATATTTGTCACTATATGGCCTTTGACTATTGAGAATTTTTTCTAACACTTGAGAACTCTTAAATTTATTGTTGATATTGTTGACCTTAAATATTAATGTCATGATCTATTTTTCAATCTTCTTACACTATTTTTATTTATTTATCATCTAATTCTGCATTACTTCTTCCTTTCTCTTTCATTCTTCATGTTCGATTTTCAAATGGATGTTTTCTTCTTTGAATGATTTGTTTTTCTTGCTTTCTTTCTTCATTTTAGTTAAATAAATCGTTAATTCTTCCTCAAGATCTACTTCACCTTCTTCGTTGTTTTTCTTATTTTTCATAGCCATAAAGAGTACTCTCTCCGAGTCACTTTCACTTTCATCATCTTCATCAAATGAAAAATTGTCTTCTCTTGAGTTGAGATTTTTCTTGAAGACTTTCTTTTTATCTTTCCTATTTCTCTTTTGATATTTATTTTCTTTCTTGGGATCTTCCTCTTCATCACTATCTGAATTCTTATCATAAGGACACTTATTTGAAAACTCACCAATTTTACCACAATTAAAACATTTTAAGGGAAGCATACCTTTTTACTTTTTGATTACTTTCTTCAACTTCCTTACAAAGTTGGCCATTTCTTCATCCTCACCTAAATAATTTCTACAGCTGCAATTTGGTTTTGACTAGGATTTTTCTTCTTCTTTGTCCTTCTGGATGCTTTAGAAGTTTCTTCTTCTATGGATAGATTTTCTTATACTGTTCTCATTTCATAAGCTATAATTATTTTATGCATCTCATCCATGCTTACCGTACTCAGATATGCTCTTTCTTCTAGTGATGAAATCTTAGGATCAAATCTCACTGAAAGAGATCTCAATACTTTTTTACCAATTATAGATTCATCAACTTCTTCTCACAATCCTTTAATTGTATTCACGGTTTCATCAACTCGTAAAAATTAAGATAWRATATTTTCATCTTCCTTCATCTTCAGTTATTCAAATTAACCTATGTAAGTTTGAATCTTGGCCGCCTTGACTTTGGAATCCCATTCATAAACATTATAAATTATGTCCCATATTTTCTTTGCATAATCACAATTCATAACCTTGACATATACTAAATCAACGAGACCATTCAAGATAGCATTTTTGGCCCTCAGTTTTTTTTGAATGAGTTTCTCTCCATCGTTATCTATTGAAGGAGTGGAATACTCTTTATATCCATCTACTATTGATTTCCAAACATAAAATCCTTGTGCTTGTACATATGTTTTCATCCTTCTTCTCGAGAATGCATAGTTATGTCCACCAAACTATGGTATTCCAATTTTATACATACTATTGCTCTCCATGATATACCTTTGAGTGGTTAAACTATATCTTGAAGGAACCTTCTCTCATACCAATTGTTGGAATATTGAGGGGAGGGTGAATCAATATGAGCACTTTATACCACTTTTAACCACAATATATATTCTTTCACTTTAACAACAATGTTCATCAGTCTATCATCAATGTATAATATATTATTGCATTCATATATCATTATCATATAATCATAAACAACAACACATCAAATACACAGTACATCAATATTTACATAGAAACCCAAATGGGAGAAAACCACAAAATAATTTCATATATATATATATCAATAAATCATTCATACGAAGAACCAACTTCCAAATTCTCCAACTACAACTGGAAGTAAGATACAACCCCATATTTTCATGCTCCATCCTGAAGGAGGCTACAACTCCCTGAATTATTTAGATCCAACCAAAAGGAGGCTACAACCCCCTGAGTTATCTGGATCCAATCGTAAGTTGGCTATAACAACCTAGTTCTCAGGCTCCAACGTAAAGGAAGCTCCAACTCCCTAATTCTCCATCCCCAAAAAGAAAGAGGATAAATCCCCATTTCCTTGCCTCGTGTTGTCTCCCTTAAGTATAAGTGTAAACCAACTGTCACTACCACAATCATTGTCACTTTCACATCAATATATAACATGTCACTGTATCCAACCTGTCACATCAACTTGTCACTGATCAACCTATCAAATGTATTACTGTCACCGATACTCAACCAAATCCTCTCACATGGATCATATACCAAGGACACATCTCAACTAGATGTCCAACATCACCAACACATGCCTCTACCAAGCATGTACCAATATCACCAACATACCATCACAATATACATGTTCAAACATGTACCAAAGCATATACCAAACCATCAACCTGTACCATAAAAAGAATCAACCATGTACCACAACCTGTATCACAACAAGTGCATCAACCATGCAGAAACACATGTACCAAATTGTGCATCAACCATGCACTTCAACTTGTACCAAACCATGCATCAACCATGCACCTCAACCTATTCCATATGCCTCAACCATCAACCATGTATACCAAGTACTAATCATGTACCATACCATGTCTCAACCATGTACATGCACATAAACACCATACCACGTACCATACCATATATCAACCATGTACATCAACCATGCACATACACAACAACACCATACCATCTACCATACCATATACCATGAAATATGTTTCAACCATATACCATATCACTCTCAATCATGCCATGTACCATAAGATAAGCCTCATGTATATGCCAATATCACAAATATGTGCCTCTAAGAAAGAACCATAAAAACCATATACTAGATATCAAGAGTACATCTCAAGCATGTAACAATATCACCTCAACCATATGTAATCATGTACCATCAAGGTCCTCCAAGACACGCCTTGAGCATGTGCCATACCATCCAAGATACAAGCCTAAAAGAAATACATACAATACATACCTTTACTCATAAAAACCTGAAGCATGCCATCTCAGACCCTGTAACAATTGTGTTATACCATCAAACCTTGCTGCAACTCATTTGTACATTCTTTTTCAAGACTTTTCCTAAGATACGTGACCTATCCTCTTGTAGCCTGTGTATGTACTCTACATGTCCTTCTGCAACTTGCACATGTACACGATATGTCCTTATTTAGCCCACATATAACCTTAGAAAACAAGGGTTTCCAGTTTCTTGCAACTTCGAAACTTTTTGTCCTTTAGTCTCCTTCGCTACCTTAGAAACTTTCCGTCAAATTCAACCTCATATTCACTAATAGATTTACCAAAAGATAGACCATAACACTCATAAGATAGATATTCAATGTAATTTTGTGGGTGTAAATGAGAGACTCTTGAGGTGTATTTATACTTGTGCTAGGTAACCTATTTCCTTATTTTAGGGGTTTCTTGTCACAACCACTTTACCCTTTGACCAAGACTTGTAACCAACTAGGGGATTCTTTCCCATTATTCGGGGATTCCAACTTCACAAGGTCATATCTTTCTAACCATGAGGAACCACATGGTGTTCCAGATATCATAGGAAATGACACGATGTATACTATCCATATATGATAGTCTTACCTGCAATTTCAATGTCCTTCATGTTCATATTCTTTAATAAACTTTAGGTATGATAACTACACCTCTGGAACTACATCAAATGTACCCAACTAACTCACCATCAATATTGATCATAAAATTCAAATGTACCCAACTAAATCACCATCAATCTCGATCATATAAATATCAATCAACTGTNAGTACTCTCTCCGAGTCACTTTCACTTTCATCATCTTCATCAAATGAAAAATTGTCTTCTCTTGAGTTGAGATTTTTCTTGAAGACTTTCTTTTTATCTTTCCTATTTCTCTTTTGATATTTATTTTCTTTCTTGGGATCTTCCTCTTCATCACTATCTGAATTCTTATCATAAGGACACTTATTTGAAAACTCACCAATTTTACCACAATTAAAACATTTTAAGGGAAGCATACCTTTTTACTTTTTGATTACTTTCTTCAACTTCCTTACAAAGTTGGCCATTTCTTCATCCTCACCTAAATAATTTCTACAGCTGCAATTTGGTTTTGACTAGGATTTTTCTTCTTCTTTGTCCTTCTGGATGCTTTAGAAGTTTCTTCTTCTATGGATAGATTTTCTTATACTGTTCTCATTTCATAAGCTATAATTATTTTATGCATCTCATCCATGCTTACCGTACTCAGATATGCTCTTTCTTCTAGTGATGAAATCTTAGGATCAAATCTCACTGAAAGAGATCTCAATACTTTTTTACCAATTATAGATTCATCAACTTCTTCTCACAATCCTTTAATTGTATTCACGGTTTCATCAACTCGTAAAAATTAAGATAWRATATTTTCATCTTCCTTCATCTTCAGTTATTCAAATTAACCTATGTAAGTTTGAATCTTGGCCGCCTTGACTTTGGAATCCCATTCATAAACATTATAAATTATGTCCCATATTTGCTTTGCATAATCACAATTCATAACCTTGACATATACTAAATCAACGAGACCATTCAAGATAGCATTTTTGGCCCTCAAATTTTTTTGAATGAGTTTCTCTCCATCGTTATCTATTGAAGGAGTGGAATACTCTTTATATCCATCTACTATTGATTTCCAAACATCAAATCCTTGTTCTTGTACATATGTTTTCATCCTTCTTCTCGAGAATGCATAGTTATGTCCACCAAACTATGGTATTCCAATTTTATACATACTATTGCTCTCCAAGATATACCTTTGAGTGGTTAAACTATATCCTGAAGGAACCTTCTCTGATACCAATTGTTGGAATATTGAGGGGAGGGTGAATCAATATGAGCACTTTATACGACTTTTAACCACAATATATATTCTTTCACTTTAACAACAATGTTCATCAGTCTATCATCAATGTATAATATATTATTGCATTCATATATCATTATCATATAATCATAAACAACAACACATCAAATACACAGTACATCAATATTTACATAGAAACCCAAATGGGAGAAAACCACAAAATAATTTCATATATATATATATCAATAAATCATTCATACGAAGAACCAACTTCCAAATTCTCCAACTACAACTGGAAGTAAGATACAACCCCATATTTTCATGCTCCATCCTGAAGGAGGCTACAACTCCCTGAATTATTTAGATCCAACCAAAAGGAGGCTACAACCCCCTGAGTTATCTGGATCCAATCGTAAGTTGGCTATAACAACCTAGTTCTCAGGCTCCAACGTAAAGGAAGCTCCAACTCCCTAATTCTCCATCCCCAAAAAGAAAGAGGATAAATCCCCATTTCCTTGCCTCGTGTTGTCTCCCTTAAGTATAAGTGTAAACCAACTGTCACTACCACAATCATTGTCACTTTCACATCAATATATAACATGTCACTGTATCCAACCTGTCACATCAACTTGTCACTGATCAACCTATCAAATGTATTACTGTCACCGATACTCAACCAAATCCTCTCACATGGATCATATACCAAGGACACATCTCAACTAGATGTCCAACATCACCAACACATGCCTCTACCAAGCATGTACCAATATCACCAACATACCATCACAATATACATGTTCAAACATGTACCAAAGCATATACCAAACCATCAACCTGTACCATAAAAAGAATCAACCATGTACCACAACCTGTATCACAACAAGTGCATCAACCATGCAGAAACACATGTACCAAATTGTGCATCAACCATGCACTTCAACTTGTACCAAACCATGCATCAACCATGCACCTCAACCTATTCCATATGCCTCAACCATCAACCATGTATACCAAGTACTAATCATGTACCATACCATGTCTCAACCATGTACATGCACATAAACACCATACCACGTACCATACCATATATCAACCATGTACATCAACCATGCACATACACAACAACACCATACCATCTACCATACCATATACCATGAAATATGTTTCAACCATATACCATATCACTCTCAATCATGCCATGTACCATAAGATAAGCCTCATGTATATGCCAATATCACAAATATGTGCCTCTAAGAAAGAACCATAAAAACCATATACTAGATATCAAGAGTACATCTCAAGCATGTAACAATATCACCTCAACCATATGTAATCATGTACCATCAAGGTCCTCCAAGACACGCCTTGAGCATGTGCCATACCATCCAAGATACAAGCCTAAAAGAAATACATACAATACATACCTTTACTCATAAAAACCTGAAGCATGCCATCTCAGACCCTGTAACAATTGTGTTATACCATCAAACCTTGCTGCAACTCATTTGTACATTCTTTTTCAAGACTTTTCCTAAGATACGTGACCTATCCTCTTGTAGCCTGTGTATGTACTCTACATGTCCTTCTGCAACTTGCACATGTACACGATATGTCCTTATTTAGCCCACATATAACCTTAGAAAACAAGGGTTTCCAGTTTCTTGCAACTTCGAAACTTTTTGTCCTTTAGTCTCCTTCGCTACCTTAGAAACTTTCCGTCAAATTCAACCTCATATTCACTAATAGATTTACCAAAAGATAGACCATAACACTCATAAGATAGATATTCAATGTAATTTTGTGGGTGTAAATGAGAGACTCTTGAGGTGTATTTATACTTGTGCTAGGTAACCTATTTCCTTATTTTAGGGGTTTCTTGTCACAACCACTTTACCCTTTGACCAAGACTTGTAACCAACTAGGGGATTCTTTCCCATTATTCGGGGATTCCAACTTCACAAGGTCATATCTTTCTAACCATGAGGAACCACATGGTGTTCCAGATATCATAGGAAATGACACGATGTATACTATCCATATATGATAGTCTTACCTGCAATTTCAATGTCCTTCATGTTCATATTCTTTAATAAACTTTAGGTATGATAACTACACCTCTGGAACTACATCAAATGTACCCAACTAACTCACCATCAATATTGATCATAAAATTCAAATGTACCCAACTAAATCACCATCAATCTCGATCATATAAATATCAATCAACTGT
>JZKD02S0055627.1:2035701-2049587 GCA_000966675.3 Picea glauca | reverse complement strand
ACCAAGTTCCAATCAATCATATGAGTAGGGTCATGAATATACTTTTTCAACAATGAAACATGAAATACATTATGAATTCTTAGATTAGCTGGAAGTGCAAGTTGGTATGCTATGGTTCCAATTCAAGCTAGTATCTCGAAGGGCCCACAAAACCTGGGTGCCAACTTCGCACAGTTCCCTAACTTCAATGATCTTTTTCGGGCTTTGACTTTTAAATAAACATGGTCTCTTGTTTGAAATTCCAGGTGTCTTCCTTTTTGATCTCCATAGCTCTTTTGTCTGTTATGTGCTTCTTTCAAGTTCTGGTGTACCTTTTTAACCATGTTCTCCATTTCTTGGAGCATTTTGGATCCGACCATGAGTTTGTTAGCCGGGTTATCCCAGCTAATTGGAGTTGTAAATTTTCTTTCGTACAGTATTTCGAAAGGGCTTAACTTAGCTGAAGTTTGATACCCATTGTTGTATGCAAATTCTACCAAGTGCAGATAGCCTTCCCTCTTGTTCAGTTTTGTCCTTACATACATGCGAAGCATATCCTCCATGATCTGGTTTTTCCTTTCGGTCTGTCCATCCATTTTTGGATGATAACTTGTACTGAAATTCAAGTTGGTATTGAGCCCTACAAACAATTCCTTCCAAAAGGTGGATGTAAATTTTACGTCCCTATCTGAAATCACCATTTTTGGAATACCATGTAGTCTAAATATTTCTTTCATGAATATTTCAGTAATGTTTATATCTTTAAAAGTAGACTTTATAGGAATAAAGTGTGCAGACTTACTGAGTTTATCGATAACAACCATGACAGATTCATTTTGTTTCTGAGTTTTTTGCAAACCTGTTATAAAGTCGAGTGATATAGTCTCCCATTTCCATTCTGGTACTGGCAATGGCTGTAATAGGCCAGCTGGATGTTGGTGTTCGGCCTTAACCTGCTGACAATCTTGGCACCTTGCCAAGTATTCAGTTGTTTTGCCTTTCATGTTAGGCCAATAAAATAGTTTCCTCAGTGTTGTTATCATTTTCTGGTAACCTGGGTTGCCAGAATACGACTTTTTATGTACTTCATCCAAGATTATCAATTTTAACACTATGGAATCTGGTATGTAAAGTCTGTTTTTAAACCGTAACAGTCCCTTCTCGTCGATACTTAGATCTGAGTTTGCAGTATTATTTAGTATTTCTATCTTTATTTTAGTATAGTTTTCATCATCAACACCTACCATCCTTATTCGTCCTTCCAGATCACTTTCTGCCCTGCTAACATTCATCTCAAATAACCCATGGATTCTTCTAGTTAAAGTGTCTTCTACCTTATTTTCCTTGTGTTTGATATGTCTGACCTCGAAGTCGAATTTGCTCAAGAAGGCTAACCACCTTGCTTGCCTTGCATTAAGATCTGGTTGGTTAAATAGATATTTTACCCCGCTATTGTCCGTTAATAATAGGAATCTTCTACCCATTATGTAGTGTCACCACATCTTTAAGGCATGTATTACTGCTGCTAATTCTAAGTCACGAGTGACGTAATTTCTCTCATGTTCCTTCAATTTCCGAGACTCATAGAAAATAACGTGTCCTTCCTGGGTTAGGAAACCACCTAGTCCTTCCTTACTTGCATCAACACATACAGTGAAGTCTTTATTTGGGTCTGCTACCTTCAATATGGGTGTCGTTGTCAATAACTCCTTTAGTTTATTGAAGTTGTCTTGACATTTCTCTGACCAGTTAAACCTAGTTCCTTTCTTTTGTAATGATTTGATAGGGTAGGTTATCATGCCAAACCCTTCTATAAACCTGCAATAATATCTGGTGATTTCCATGAACGACCGTATATCTGCTACATCTTTAGGTACCGGTCATTCCATAATGGCTTTTGTCTTTTCCGGATCCACGACAATGCCCTCTGCTGAAATTATATGTCTAGGATATTGTATCTCTTTCGAGTAGAAGTCACACTTGTTGAAATTGGCATACAGTTTGTGCTTCCTTAACGTTTGCAACACTATTCTTAAGTGTTCCTCAGGTTCCTCCTCTGTCTTTGAATAGACTAGGATATCGTTGATGACTACTACCATGAACTTGTCCAAGTACTCACTAAAAATACTGTTCATTAGGCACATAAATGTGGCCGGGGCATTAGTGAGTCCGAACGGTATGACTACAAACTCGTAATGTCCGTATCTTTTTCGAAATGTTGTTTTGTTTATCTCCTCATTTTTTATCCAAACTTGATGATAACCAGATTGTAAATCAAGATTTGAAAAGATCTTGGCTCCCCCCACTTGATCGAACAGATCATTTATCCTTGGTAAGAGGTATTTATTCTTAATAGTCATTTTGTTCAGTTGTCTATAATCGATACATAATCTTAGAGTACCGTCCTTCTTTTTCACAAAGAGGACTTGTGCTCCCCAAGGTGAGACACTCGGTCTAATGTACTCTTTGTCCAACAATTCTTGTAACTGTATTTTTAGTTCTGTCAGTTCGGGTATACTCATCTGGTAAGGCAACTTTGAGATAGGGGCAGAACCGGGAAACAGGTCTATGGAAAAGTCTATTTCCCTTCTAGAGGGTAATTCTGGTATCTCATCCACAAACATGTCTCTGAAATCGCGTAGGATAGAAAAGTCTTCCAACTTTGGATTATCCTCCTTTTCTGCTAGATTCGTCACTTGGATGGCATAGACTTGGCATCCCTTTCTCATACATTTCTTTAGTTCCATTGCTGAAATTTGTCTGACTGATACCAGTTTTTGTATACCTTGGGTTGTCTTGGTAGTATCATAATCATCCTTATAGCTGAGCATCTTTGTATAACAATTTAATATTGCTTTGTGTCATTCCAACTAGTCCATCCCACTAATCATATCGTAAGATCCTAGTGGTAGGATGTTCAGATCGGTCTTTACACTTTGACCATCTACGCTAAACTCAAAATCCAGAACAAACTTCACTACCTTTCTTTTAGTACTAATCGCTAATTGTGCAAGCCACGATTTCGCGTGCTTCAATTTCTTAAGTTTGTTTGACTCAACCATATTAGGTGTAATATAAATTAACGTAGCTCCAGGGTCAATTAAAGTAGAAATTTGAGTGTCATTGATTTTACCTTCAATTTATACCACCGAGGACTGGTGGTCAGCTTGTCGACCATCTATGGCTAAATTTATCCAATGTAGGCTTCTACCCACATCTCCCACTGTCGAGGCTTCTTGCAAATTATGAACAACAATTCTATTTGTTGAACTCAAATGTAGACAATTCCTCCTTAGGCGAGGCTCTGTGCATTCCCAACACTTTAATGGATTGTGGGGATGGTCTCCAAACTTCCTCATTCCCAAGTTTATTGGTTTACCACTGCCTTGCATATTCGGATGGTTGAAGTGAAAATCCTTTCTTAGAAAACTTTTTTCTATGTTCCGATGAGGAGTTGGATGGTAGCCCTTCTTCCGCTGGTTCATTCGCTCTTGTTTCTTATATTTCCATGCTTTGGGAAACTCTACCCATTGTTTGTATTGATCATAGCACATTTGGGCTTTCCTGAATACTTCTCTCAAGGATTTGGGGTTGTCAAATTCAATTCTGTCCTTGTAGGACTGTGGTAGGCAGCTTAGAAAACGATGAATTTTTACTTTATCCTCTCGTATGTACGGTACAAACCTTAACATCTCTAAAAATTTATTTATAGGGTCCTCCATTGTCATTTGTCCAAGTCGTAACTCGTAGAACTCTTTTGTCTTTCTTTCATAGTAAATTTCTGAAAGGTATTGTCTCTTGAAATACTTCTTAAAGTCAGACCATTCCAACTGCTTTTCCTTTATGCCCTTGGCCAATTTCAGATCCTGCCACCAAATGTTGGCCTTCCCTTTCAGATTATAGATGGCCATTCCGACCTTCATGCTGTTGGAACAATTTTAGATCTAGAAGTATTTTTTGATGTCCAACAACCATGCTTCAACTTCCTCTCCTATCTTGAATTCTCCATCAAAGGTAGTTGGTTTAATATTTTTAAATTCTCCTTCAAGGTGGTCTACTTGTTTTCTTTTCCCATCAGATTTAGTTCTTTCTTCAATTGAAGGTGTTCCTTCCGATGAACTATCTCCTTTTTCTGTTTTTGGCCCTGAGTTCTTGGAAGACCTTTTGCTGACTTCTTCCTCGTGATTATTGTCCTTTTGGGATTTTCTTGGTCACTATACTGTGTAGTAGGACTTCATTTATCTCTTGTTTCTCCTGTTGTGCTTTTTTTCAATTTTTCATTGTCCGCTTTAAAAATATTTAATTCAACAATAAGGTTCCTCATTGTTTCTAACACTTCCGTGGGTGAACTTCCATCATTGTTCTGTCATGGATCTCCAGGGGTCCCCTACTGCGGATTTCCTCCCATCCTGATTTTTGTATCGTCCTGAGCTTCCATAATTAACACAAAACATAAATAGCTTTATGTTTGTAACCATAAGATTTTTTTGTTAGTTTTACATAAATCAAAATATATATATATATATATATCTAAACTAAGCAGCTATTCTGGCCCTTTTCAGGTCCAGTGTTGTCACCTTTTTGCTTTGATACCATATGTAATGTACCTCAAAATTTACATAAATATATATATATATATATATATATATATATATATATATATATATCTAAACGAAGCATCTATTCTGGCCCTTTTCAGGTCCAGTGTTGTCACCTTTTTGCTTTGATACCATATGTAAGGTACCTCAAAATTTACATATATATATATATATATTTGGGACATTGAGTTGGTTTTGTGTCCTTGAGGCCTTTCAGTTACTTGTCTATCCTAAAGTACATCAGTCTTATTTCCTTTCGTTCCTCTATCCTATTTAACATAGAGTCATTGCTTCCTTTATCAATAAAGTGTTGTATACGAACAACAAGTCCATAACTGGGGACTATTCGTCTCATGGAAACCTAATACTATCCACTGTCTTATTTTCTAAGCCACTTTAAGACATGTAGAAGTAACTACTTAGAGTCACTATCATACATTGTGAGGTTAGGGGTATCAGGCCTTAAGAAGTTTAGTCCAACATATGTATGTAACATTATAAAATTTACAAGGAGAAGTTAACCTTGTTCGGAAAACAAAGGTATAGTTGTTTAACCTCGGCCATTGAACTTGCACCTTGAAACTAAAGTGCGCAGAGGGTTAATCTTGTGGAGGTTATGGTTATGATCATATTACATATCACTCGTTAGGCAATGACAAGGCTAACAACCTCGGGTGTTTAATGCAAGGTAGTTGGATTCGACATATAACGGTGTAGTGAGACATTCATCGAGTTTCCTCGCCATCAATTCTCCTAGCTATCGATACAGGTGGAAGGAATTGTGCATTAAAGGATTGTCTGCACATTTAAAAATCCTAGGCAAATATGTCTACTTGATACAGAGCTCTACTGGCATGCCCCAAGGAGACGTCGACACCTCCCCTAAGATCACATGGTCTAAGTACAAAAAACTTCCTCCCCTTTTCTCAATTTGGAGGTTACTCCCGTACCCTTCACTCATTCAGGTTTTGGTTTGGGTGGAAGAGGGATCACCGTCTCAGACCATTCTATTCACACCCTGGTTAAGGTTTTTGTGAAGGAGAGAGAACGTTGTATACCATTCCCTTGTTGGCTTAAACATCGTGGCAAGGAGTTCATGGTTCCAGTTCCTGTGTTAGATGCATGGAGATTCTGGGTGGAACTTCTTGATAGTAGTTTTGTGTGGTAAGTTTACCTTCGGCTATCCTTTTATTTATGCTTTAAAATCATTCTGCCTTGTATGTGGGTCTGTGCACACCTTTGTTCTTTGATAATACCCTCGTCTTACTTCTAGAGTACTGAGGTAGAAAGGAGTCGAGTTCTATTGGTAAGGGTTTGGTTTCTATCCTAGTTTACCACTATTACTACACCATTCATCCTGTCAAGACCGAGCCATTACTCGCATCACAATGTCTATTATGAAAATACACTCGAGAGCTTATTTGGTTAAACCCTTGTTATTGTTCCTGGTTTCCTTCGTTTGATAGTCCTTTGCCACGTCAATGATCTTGTGTGTTTGACTATAGTGTTCTCTAGTATCATTGATTAGAAGCAAAGTTTTTCCAATCATTGAATGCATTTTAATCTCTTCTATTTATGTTGATTATTTCAAAGGTTTTTATATTTTCCATGCTCGTTTTTACAGCTTTTATTCTTTCTGTTATTCCTGTAGTAACCATTTGGATTAAGAACTGGTATCTATTATTAATGATGGGCCCACTAGATGTGAAAGGGTACCCATCAGGGAGGCATAGAATCCACTTCCCCTTTTGGTTCGGATGGTGTAGTGCGATGGCAGAAGGCACAAATCCTCTGCTTTAGTTAAGTAATCCACGGGCCCCAATTTCTAGTTCCTTTCTGTTCTGTAACTTAAACATATTATCCTGTTTGGTTATGTTTAATTCTTCTCATTAATTTTGTGCAGGTGTGGGCATGCCAAAGCATGGGGACACCCTCCTCGCTCCATCAAAAGGTATTCAGGTTCCTACACAGTATCTAAGTTATTTTTGAGATTTCAAACCCCGCTGGTCCATGCTCTATTCCGCTACTAAAGTCTGAGAAGATAATTCCAAGTTCTATGGTAGTTGATACGGGGTACGCCCCAAATTGTATAAAATGATTCTCGTATAGAAAACCATCGCACAGCTTGTGCCTGGCTGGACTTTGATAACTAGACAGTCGTTTTGTTAAATATAGTGCTCATTATATATGTGTGTTAAATATGTTGTGGATTTGGGATTCTGAAGTATTCTCCTCTATATAATTCGAGGATGGATTTGGTACTATAGATTCGAATTGTTATCCTGGCTATTATAGTTATTTTTGTTTCCAGAACTGAATCGTATTATTGGATGTATAAATTATTTTCTCGAAATGAATTGGCCATGCATAGTGATTATGCCTAAAGGTTTTGTTCTTTCCCAGAAATAAAATGGGCGATGATTCCCATATTTCATTTATGCTCAATTTGATGTATTAATTAGTTTCAGGTTTACGCATCACAAGTTATTTACCTTCTATTTTTAGTTATCATTGTTGAATAACCCTTAATAGTCTGCTTACCAGTGAAGTAGATAGCTTCATTATTAGTTTGGATTTACGCACCGTGTACTGTTTACCTTCTGTGTCATTTATCATTGTCGAATAAGCCCTTAACGGAATACTCACCAGTGAAATAGATAGCTTCAATTCAGTTTTGGATCTACTTACTGTGTACTATTTACCTTCTGTTTCTGTTATCACTTATTGTATAATTCCTTATAGGTCTATACACCAGAAGGTTCGATGGCATCATTATTTGTTTACAAATCGTGCATTATTACCTTCTGTTTCTATTACCATTATTAAATAAGTCTCTACAGGACTTCTTTGGGTTTACGTATCGTGCAATCTTTTACCTTCCATTTCTATTATTTATAATGACTAAACCTCTATGGGTCTGCTCACACGGAAAAGACAACATGGTCATTACAACAAAACTTGTGGTTTAACTATGGGTAAACTTTTTCTTAACAGAGTCATCCCTTACTATTGTATCTATCTCGAATTATATATGTATATATCTATATAGACTTCTTGTAGTGGGGTCCGAGGAGTTTTCCTTTTCTTGGAATAAAATTTTCCTCCTATCATTTTATCTAACCACTTAATGCTACAGGATTCTAGTGTGGACAGTTTACTCTAGTGTCATTCCTCCTCTGTCGTAGAATGTCCATTACACTGTATATCTATATATATTGATTCAATAACTATATCGGTTTATATGTCTGTCAATTAGTACTTCACTATTGTAGAGTATACTTGTTGGATTATGAATGGTATGCTTAGTCGAAATGGCTCACTGTTTATTAGAAGTATCCAAATGAAAACTAAAACAAAACAATCTGTTATGGGGTTCGTAACTATTACAGAATTCATTTCACTGTTTGGTACATTCCAAGATTCTTAGTAATTACCCAAAATTGTATCTAAATAAAAAGTTCTATTTTGAGCCAATCATTATGAAGTAAAAGGCTATATCTTTCCCACAATATTTGACCAGAAACAAATTCATACATAGAAGTAAAACATATTTCAATACATAATCATTTGACTAGAACAAGGTAGAGTTACATATCTGAGCCAAATTTACGGGAAGACGAAGGGAGCAACCACGTTCCTCCCAACCATAGAACAGGGCAGCCAATCTACTTGCCCGATTCACCCCCTAGCCTGACCATGAGTCCATGAGGACAAATTGAAATCTCCTCTCTAGCAATGTCCTTCGAATTCCAACAGTATCCCCCTTGCCTCACACTCACACAGTAGTTCTCATAAAAACAAGAACAAAATTTCGTAGTCTTCTTTCCCCAGCATACTTGGCATCATCCTGCCTCCTCACATATGCTCTTTTATTAGTTTTCCTAAGAATTTTTCCCTCTCTTGGGGAATTTCGCAGCTTTCTAAATGCATGATTTTCAGAGGATTATATTGGCCAACTCACTGATTTTCCACTTGTAACAATCAGTCCAGAGTTAATTCCAATGTGTTCCCCACTCATGGAGTCATGGTCAGCTAAATTCAACATGGTTGCTCCATTTGTCCTCTTGCAATCAATATAAAATATTCTATTTTTCCTTTTTCATACAAGTTTCATAGTCAAGTATCTAGTTAGGACAAATCAGATCTCTTCCCAACAGTCAAATCATTTATTACAATTATAAAATTTGAAATTCGGAATTGCCATAAATGGAAAAAAATTTCCAATTTCAGAATTTACTAAAAACATAAATAAATTTCCAGCACTTTTAGATTCTAAATTATTTTGTCCAATTTCTTTATTTTGGGGATGTCACAAGTTCCTTCCAACTGGGCCTCCCCCACTTCAATCCTCCACCAAAGGAAATCTTATAAGAGAGAAACAATGAGGTTCTCAATCAATAAGGGAAGACCTTGGGGGTTGAACACTCTGTTCAGACTTAAAGGACAAAGGGATGTAGACTCAATATGAAGTAATAATTTCTTCAGAGTAACTTTGGTCTCAAAGTTGAATTCTTTCTCCTTTTCCATAGCTCAAAATTGGCCCATTTATAGCCTTCAAAATGGAACCGAGGGGCTGAGTCGGAACATTTCAAGTATATGGAAGGCCAAGGATCAAATATCTCCTATCATGACATGGAAACCTCACATTTAATTTCATTTTATGGCACAAATACCAATGTATACAGGTTGTAGTGGATTAGCCTATGTATACGCATGTTGTATAGTGTGCAAGATGCATACATGTGGAAAAATATCATTTTTTTTCTTTTGATTTTATCAATAGGTAAGATAAGTCTACACAGGGAAACATAATAAGGCCCTATGTGCAAGATTTCATAGGGTGAGGAAATTCTTGTTATAATAGATGCCTCCTAATGCGTGAGGTCAGAGGAGTATCTATGATGGCCAAAATACATTATAAATAACCCATAAGTGGAGTGATAGTGGACCAGCTGGATGAACTCGTTTCTCATTAAATTTGCACTGACTTTGCATACATGGATGCCAATAAAACTACACTGTAGATCCATGTGAAAAATGTACTAAAAAAGTTTTTGTGGCCATGAATAGGCAAATATAAATGCAGTTACATGCTAATAGTTGTCATAGTCATAGACAAGGCCCAGTAGAACGAGTCTCAAAACCAATATGAAGATATATGTATACCATGGAGTACAATATGGTCTCCCATGATCACTGAAGTCATATATGTATTGGTCAAATGAAAAAGAAACAAAAAATCAACAAAGTTATGACGACATAGTGATGTCTTCAAGTCTTCTACACAATCCGCCAAGGGTGCAAGTCCACATCATGTGAATAAAGGATTTGATGTCGAACATAATGATACATCGTTTGATTACCGGTCATTAAGGTATATCGTTAACAAACGCGAGACAACCTACCAATAATGAAAGCAGGTATCAAGGCACTAAGTACATTCTTACAAGTGTGACTAGAGGAGTCAGTGTCAAACACCTAAAGAATCCATCGATCAGGAGACATTGATGTATTCCCAACTGTCGATGGTGAGAGAGCTTGCCACTAATGACTGGAAGCCTCAAGATAATCATAAGACTCTACGTCTTGTTTCCAGAATAAATGAGTTGAATTCGATGGAAAGAGACCCACTGGAAGGAGATAATTAAGGCATATCTCATCAGTCAACACGAGGTACAAAGCTGGAGCTTCATGATTTGGTGGAAATCAGACGAAGAACATGTCCATGAACCAACGATCTTGTGCGTATTTTGCATGTGTCAAGTGCAAGCGATACACAAAACAAACCCTCTGAATAACAACCAATGATGAAAATTGATGACAAAGGCAAGGAAACCACCAATTAGGCTAATGGAATCCAAGGAACTACATGAATCCCAATGTGTTAATAGATGTCTTGTCGTCGAACATAAGGGAAACCACCCACTCAACGACCAATGATGAAGTGTCGACTGTTGGGTTCAAGGTTACCTACCAATGATGGAAGTAGGGCCAGTTTGCATGATAGGACTTACAATATCATGTGATTTTGAGACAAATTGAGGGTATGGTTGACATGAAGAGTCAAGAGTTCTGAGGAGTGGCCGACATAGGTTGAAAGGATTCATTTGAAAAAGTGCATGAGACATATGGAGGACTACGACAACATAGACCAAATGATGAAACCATAAGATGCAGGACGCATCAATGAAATTATCTATAGGGACTGGAAGAGTAACCAATTGGTAGAGAAGACTTTGTAACGAGCTCAACTTTCTAAGGCCATGCTTATCCTCAAAATTATGATGATGAATGGACTCAATAAATTTGTTCTTTGTTCAAAGGAAACACGATTGCTGCCAATCATAAGATAATACTCCCTTCCAGCCCATATATATATTTTTTTTTCATAAACAAATGAATGGTATGATATAGAGGAGGAAATGAGTGTCGCAAGTAAGAAAAACTAGCTCCAATAGTGGAATGTGCTTATGCTCAATGAAGGGAAATGCATGCAAGAGAAGGACACTCACAGAATTTTCCCTCCTAGGTATGGGGTGTCAAATTGCTAAGGATATAAACAAGGTTACTCTTGGTTGAGGATGCAAAACTGCTAAGGAAAATGACTTATAGCGCAAAGAGAGAACTGACTATAGGCTCAATAATACAAGCAAGGTCATGTTATGCAATCAAATATTAATGCCAAAAAATGTCCTTTTTTATATCTTTTAGTCTACTAGGATAAACTTGTGCCAAATAGACGTCTTTTCAAATCCAATTTATGAGTGTGAAAGAGACAAGTTCACTCGGCAATATTTTCTCTTTTTGAAATCGAGTCAGAAAAGAGCTTAACTAAGACTCATGACCTTTGAAGACCAATTTTAATGAGTGTGAAAGGAACAAATCACTTGAAAATATTTTCTCTTTTTAACGAGTCAAAAAAGAGCTTAACTCAGACTTGTTTCGGAGTGTCTAGGGAGCAAGTCATGGGGGTGGGGCAAGGCTCCCATGCAGAACTTCTATGAAACATCAGTATATTGCGAATAGCCAACATAAGATTAGGAAAACCCAAAGCTCTCCAAGTCGAGCAGGATAAAGTACCAACATAGGATACAGTCTCAGAGATATATCAGATAATGTCCCTTACTGGAAAGGATATAGGTGGGGGCATTGGATACCCCACAATACCATTCCAATCGAAGGTGATCTCCTAACAACCCGGAGGAAGAGGAATCGGGGAAAGTAGAGCTCTCTCTCATTCAGAAGTTGGAATATTAGGGATGCTAATGACATGGTTGAAGTATGCATCACCCTTCGCAAGGAGAGTAGGATTGACTGGAGATTGCACTGGTACGAGCACTTCTTAAATTCTAGGTTGAAGAGGATGCAATATAACAGGGATAGGGGATACATCACCCTCGAAAATGGGGGTGTCATCAAGAGAATATTGCAACGACATTACTGTCATATCAATCAATGGAGGAACCAGGTATGGGAAACCAATAGATGCCTCAGAATCTGAAGGGCCCTTAAGTGAGCCCCATACTTCTGGTATCTTCGCTATGGCTAGACATAAACAATTAAGGTGAACTCCTTCACAAGTGTTGCAAAGGAATTTAGGCTTACGTCTAAGGTGTCTGGGTTTCTCAATGCCCCAGTGTTGCTCACAACGACTGGTGGCATATTATCAATGTGACTGGTAGAGGTGAGAGAGTCATCTCCTACATGGTATACATAGGTTGGATATGTGGCATTGATATGACTTGTGGTGATTAGTGTGGTTCCCCCAGTATTATTGGTAGCGGGTGCGTGCAGGTTGTCAACATGACTTGTAGAATTTGTCGACCCATCTCCAACATGACTTGCAGAGGTTGGTGATGGAGCTCAAGTATGACTGACAATGAATAGACTAGCAGTAAGTTGTGGCATTTGATGCCAAGGTCTAGGGAAAGATTGACTTTGGAACATTGCAGGCTAGGAAGGGTCTTGGTTTACCTCTTGTCCTTGACCAGAAAGGTAGTATTCTCCACTGAATTGGTCTGAAGAGGCATGTACATGAATCATCACTGAAGTTTGTGAAGAGATGGAAGTATGATAAGGATTATTCAAGTGAGGATATATGTTTCCCCCTTGTGAAGGGGTTCCATAAAGAGGGTAGCGAGAACTGTAAAACTCATTTTCCCCATATGAAATAACCTGGGAAACATGAGGACCTTTCATGGGAAAAGTATTTGAAGGAACCGACATGGAGGATGAAGGATACATGGATGGGGTGTAATAAGTAGAATAGGCACCCATCTAAGTTTTAGCTTTGGGCAGAGTATGGATAGGATTGGATCTGTAGGAGGGGAGGTTCCAAACTTTCGTACTGAGAGTTGGTTGAGGTACATGACACATATTGAACGAAGACATAGGCATCAGAGCCAAGGTGACCTCGGATCCAATGTTAGGATTCATATAAGTGGACCAGGGAGAGGATTGCATGGGTGAAGGCATATCAACATGAACATGACTAGACACCCAAGGCGTAGACTGAGTATCATAGTTCTGCATACCATTATGAAAATACAAAGGATTCATCCCCATGAAATGACTGGGAATCATGGGGTGGGTAGCGGTAAATGAAGGAGAAAAAGGAGCTCCACTATCCATGATAATGAAAACTCAGTATAGACCCCTAAGGTCAAATACTAATCAAAGAGCACACTAAAATTCAAATGACCAATATGCATACAAATGGGGTAAAGTGGTTGAGTGGCCTCCCTCCCTAAAGAAGGCATGTTTATCCCAAGAGGGGCCCGAGAATCCCTCCTAAAGATCATAGGTAACATAATTAGTGATAAGGGCCCTCTGATCCAGGTGGATATCGGTGGCCACCCACCTTTTCCAAATGGCTCAAAACGACTTTCTGGCAATTTTGGCAATTTACTATTTTTAGTAGGTTTTAACTTCCGGGGCCATTTTGAGGGCCTAAATGAAGGTTTTTCAAGATATAGGTTCTCAATGATAGACAAAGGCATGATTTAGCCCCCAAAATGAATCTCCTCGATGATACCTTTCCAACGAGCTATCACACGCCTAAAACGGAGATCCTATGCAAAAGTTACGACCCCGGGAAGTTTATGCACCAACTTACCCAAACAAGGCCCACATGACTTTTGGCGCTTCATCTCCTAGGGTTAGGTTTTTGGATGTCTAGGACTTTTGGCACTCCTGATTATTGTAAAAAGGCCTTCAGAGCCTCATTGTAACCATCTTCTTGCGAATGCGAGTAGCCATCACATCTCTTCTCAGAGATAAGCTGCCACCATTCTAGCGAGTCTTTCACTC
>JZKD02S0055627.1:2014847-2034077 GCA_000966675.3 Picea glauca | reverse complement strand
AGCTCTTCTCCTAAATTCTTGAGTAAATCTTTGCACACTTTGTCCTTTAGCTTGTCTAAAATTTTGCCATTCCATAGTAGCCTTTTGCTTATATGCCAATGGATAAAATTGTTTTGTAATTGCAACAATAAAATCATTCCAAGAAATTAAAATTTTACCATGCTTTTTCATATCCTCCTGAGTCTTGGATTGATCCAGGTGGATATTAGTGGCCACCCACCTTTTCCGACTGGCTCAAAACAGTTTTCTGGCAATTTTGGCAATTTACTATTTTTAGTAGGTTTTAACTTCCGAGGCCATTTTGAGGGCCTAAATGAAGGTTTTTCGAGATCGAGGTTCTCAATGATAGTCAAAGGCATGATTGAGCCCCCAAAATGAATCTGCTCGACGATACCTTTCCAATGAGATATCACACGCCTAAAACGGAGATCGTATGCAAAAGTTACGACCCCGGGAAGTTGATGCACCAACTAACCCAAACGGGGCCCACATGACTTTTGGCGCTTCATCTCCTAGGGTTAGTTTTTTGGATGTCTAGGAATTTTGGCATTCCTGATTATTGTAAAAATGCCTCCAGAGCCTCATTGTAACCATCTTCTTGCGAATGCAAGTAGCCATCACATCTCTTCTCAAAGATAAGCTGCCACCATTCTAGCGAGTCTTTCACTCTGTATTTTTATAGTCTCTGTACATTTCTCTAATTAATAGAAATCATGTATTACTGTATATATGTGTTTATGGTTGCATCTCTGATACATTTCTTTTATATTATTGAATATCTACAATATCTTTGTGCATTTCTTTATTATATCTCCGCTCTCATTTTGTGCCGAAAATAATCCGGATCACCCTCGTGGGATTAACAACCAATCGGTTAGATCCCCCCGAAGAGGTAATCCTTCATAAAGGTTGTGTGGTTTTTGACCCTTATTTGACCTAGGGTACCTGCAGAAAAGTCCATGCAAGTAACCTATGAGACACCTAAGTCAAGAAACTAATAAACCACAGTATAATTGATGCACAGGCGAGTAGTCGTAAGTCAGGTCCACCATATGGGTAGGGTAGAAAAGCTTGAAACCTTGATTGTACCACCTCTCACAGAGGTAAAGGCACTAGAAATATCCCTAGATACGAATAGATCCCAACAAATATCTTTGACGTTAGGAAGGTATCAGGGGGGATATCCCTTCAACCAACTTTGCACGACCTCGTGATTAACTACGGTGTGAACAGAACCTCCTGATCTTACCAATTACACAATGGATTTCTCCACTCCATGACTCATACACATATGTTTATTTAATTTCCTTGGAGAAGTTTACTCACAAAATCTTATTCCAAGGCACTAAATTTTAAGCTAGTTTGTGCACCCTAGAAAATAAAATCATGACTAATCAATTTTAAAGTATAGAATTAATTTTAATGGCCGTGATTACTCAAAAAGGTATGGTAGTGAAACTCATGGTGTTATGCCTCTGCAAGAAAAGTAAATATGAAAATAATTCAAAGTCCTAACTCTAACTTTCATTGAATGATATGCTTCTAAAAACCAATGCAATTTTCAAATTCAACTCTACAATTCTGAAGTAAAATGCAATCTTTCATCATATGCACTAAGCTAATGAAAAATACTCCAAAATACAAAAATTCAAAGCAATGCAAAATGTCTATTTGTTTTGTATTTTCAATATAGCAAAACTAAAAAATGCATGGACTGAAAAATGACTTGATATATAACCCTACTGTGTATAAAAAGAGATAACTCAAGCAGGATACCAAGCAACAAAACACCCAACCCAATGTACAAGGACAATAAAAAATGAAAATATGGTGAGAAAGACTCCGCGTATTAATTTGACCAAAAGAGGGTTTCTCGTCATCCCACATGCACTCAATAAGAACTACAGATACCTAAGAAGACTTAGGAAACATCAAATCCCACCCAACAACCACCAAACCCAAAAAACAAGCAAGGAAAGCTAACGTACATGACTATTCAGGAAAACAAAGCGTATATATGCATCTTGTAGTGAGACAACCAGCGCATATACGCGACTGTGAAGGAAAAAGGCATATATATGCTTCAAAACAAGGCCAAGCAAGAGAGAAAGTCTTGAAACTCAAATCCAAATTGAACAGGAACTGCCAAGCAATGATATGACAAGAACCACAATATAAACAAGAGAAATCTAAGGAGAAAAGTACTCCAAACCTTAACAAAGAAGATTCCATCCTCAGTATGGTTTCTATTCTGTTATGAGGAAAATATCTCTATGCCTAGGGTAAACCACAACAGACAGAAATTACTACAGAAATCAACTCTATCCTAGAAACATGATATATAAACCAATATGCAAGCGAGATATGAAAGAGACCTACCTCATCAAGATGTTCGATGAATTCCACCATTGAGAGATTGAACCCAAAGCTATATACCTGCAAATAGTTCTCAACAAACAAGAAAAGTAAGCATATGGTGATAATACAAAAGGTTAGCATATTAGATAGCATAATCCATTAATAAACCTAAACCATACGCCCATGGATAATAACTCATATATTTCCAAGATATCAATTGGATGGGAAATGAGTATTTCTATTAATAAATGATCAACATAAGTGAAAATATTATAGACTTCCATGTTGGCACGGTTCAGAACTCAAAAGCTAAGTTCCTTCCAATTGGGCCTCCACCACTTCGATCCTCCACCAAAGGAAAGCTCATAAGAGAGAAACAATGAGGTTCTCAATCAATAAGGGAACATCTTGGGGGTTGAACATTGTGTTCAGACTTAAAGGACAAAGCGATGGAGACTCAATATGAAGTACTAATTTCTCCAAAGTAACTTTGCTCTCAAAGTTGAATTCCTTCTGCTTTTCCATAGCTTGGAATTGGCCCATTTATAGCCTTCAAAATGGAAATGAAGGGCCGAGTCTGAATGTTTCCATTATGGAAGGACAAGGATGAGAGATCTCTTGTCTTGACATGGAAACCCGACATTTAATTTCATTTTGTGCCATAAATCCCAATGTATGTGGGTTATAGTGGATCAGCCTATGTATACGCATGTTGTATAGTGTGCAAGATGCATACATGTGGAAAAATATTAATTTTTGTCTCTAGATTTTATCAACATGGAATATAAGTCTTCATAGGGAAATATAATAAGGCCCTCTGTGCAATATTGCATAGGGTGAGGCAAGTCTTTCTATAACAGCTACAACCACGAAAAGAAAAGTTGTTGATTTGGTTAAAGATTGTACAATAAATATGTATGGAATGGAGACTATGGTAGATATAAACATTTTACCCTTAGGATCCTATGATTTACTTATAGGAATGGATTGGTTGGAAATACATTCAACTATTGTAAACTGTAGTGACAATACTTGTACTTATTTAGATGATTTTTCCAAAAGTAGAATAGTAAAAGGAATACTAGGGGTTGTGTTGGTAAGATAGATCTCCTCTTTGCAGTTAAAAATAAATGCAAGGAAAGGCTATGAGATTTTTCTTGTGCACATATACGAAAATGTTGATAAATTGAATAAAAACCTATTAACTCAAGATCAAATATTGAAAGAGTTCTAGGGCGTGTTTCTGAAACAAATTCTAGGATTACCTCATAGAAGGGATATAGATTTCACTATAGACTTAGTACTCGGACCTGCATCGGTGTATAAATCCCCTTTACCGAATGAATACTGCAGAGTTGATTGAACTCAAGATGCAACTTCAAGAGATGATGGATAAGAAGTATATCACACGTAGTGTGTCCCCATGGGGAGCACGAGTTGATTGTCAAAAATAAATATGGAGATTTCTGATTATGTATTGATTACAAACAACTAAACAAGATAATAATTAAAAAAAAATATCCTTTACCTCGTATTGATGAATTGTTTGATCATTTCGGAGGAGCTAAGATTTTTTCTAAGAAATATTTGTGGTTAGGATACAATCAGGTTAGAATTAAAGAATCTAAGATATTCATAAAAGTACTTTCATAATTAGAGATGGACATTATGAATGTTTGTGGTACCTTTTGGTTTAACAAACGCATTTGTTACATTTATGCTTTTGTTGAACAATGTGTTGAGAAAATATCTAGACAAGTTCATAAGTGTGCTCAAAGATGATATATTGATCTATTAAAAAACCAAAGAATAACATGAATCACAATTTATGATGGTTTTGTAGACACTTAAGGAACATAAACTATATGCAAAGTTTAGTAAATGTTAATTTTATCAAGATAAAGTACACTATTTGGGATATGTAATTTCAGGTGAAGGGATCTAAGTTGATAGAAAAAAGGGTAAAGGCCATCTTGGACTAGCCAATGACAAAGTATGTCTTGTATGTATGGTCTTTCATGAGAATCATGGGATATTACCATAGATTCATAGAATGGTTTTCAAAAATTTCCTATCCAATAAATTCCTTACAAAAGAAATGGATCATATTTAAATGGACTGAAAAAAGTCAAGAGAGATTTTAAAATCTAAAACAATTGTTAACAACAACACGATCATGAAGATAACAAACCTACATAAGGAGCTTGTGGTATTTCCCGATGCTTCATTAGAGAGATTAGGAGGGGTATTGTTACAAGATGATCATGTAATTTCTTATGAGTCAAGAAAACTAAAACCTCACGAAAATAATTATGAACCACATGATCTAGAACTAACAACCATTGTACATGACTTAAATATGTGGGGATAGTGCTTGTTGGGTATACTATTTTTGTTGAAAATAGATAATACAAAACTTGAATGCAAGATAAGATAGATGTTTAACCTTTATAAGTGAGTATGATTTTTTTATAACACATATTAAAGGAAATGAAACCAAGATAGAAGATGCACCCAATAGAAAATTAAATGCAATTTTCAGTAGTAATATACAAATTGATTTAACTTAAATCAACAACAAAAATAATTAAGTTTATAAGAAAGTACATGAAAATTTTCAAAATAATGAATCATTTGAGGAAGAATCAAAACTTTGATGGAATCAAGATGGTTTATTGCACTATAAAAACATAGTTTATGTTCCAAACAACATATATTCAAATAATTTAATACTAGTTGGAATACACAAAAAACCTTATTGAGATCACCTAGGTTACCAAAAGGCTATAACAACCCCGAAAAAGAGATCATTTCTGATCTCGAATGAAAAGTAACATATTTGAATATCTTTCTAGGTTCCTTGAGTGCCAACAAGTTAAATATAAGAACCACCAACCAACTGGATTATTGCATCCAATACCCATTCCTGAGTGGAAATGGGAAGTAATCAACATGGATTTTATTACAGGGCTTCCTACAACTAAGAAACAAAATGACTCTACAATGGTAATATCAGACAAACTTACTAAAGTTGGGCACTTTATTCGAGTGAAATCAACTCATAAAGATACAAACATTGCAGAAATTTTCATGAAAAAAATATTTAGGGTGCATGGTTTACCCAAGGATGTAATTCTAGATAGAGACACTTCAATTCAAATTTATGGAAGGCCTTGTTCAGTGGTTTGGATACTGAGCTAAACTGTAGTATTGCATATCATCCTTAAATTGATGGTTAGACTAAAATATTCAACCGAATTCTAGAGGACATGTACTTTTGCACAAAGTGGGAAGAGTACCTTCATCTCGTTGAATTTGCATATAATAATGATTATTGTGGGGATAAATATATGTAGTATTAATTATCAACATTAAATTTTCAACGAAGGAGTCGTAGACTTAGAGGTGCAAGAAATGCAGGATTGGAGCCTAGTCTAACCTAATTCTCACAAACCACACTTTAATGCAATAAAGAGAACAAGCAATGAATTCAATTGACATGAAATAAATTAACACCTTAGGTTGAATCCCATCACGGTGAGGCCATATCTCATGATTTAGACTCTTAATCTGTCATTAGGTGATGGAAGCTATCTGAAATTAAAGTGCAAGGAACCAAGGTAAAGGAAATAAAACCAAGTGCAGGAAATAAAATGGAATTAAACTACTAGAATACAATATTAAAGAAAAGTAGCTAAAGGTAAAAATGATCAAACAAATAGAAAACAAAACCTACTTCAAACTATGCAAATGAAATGAAATGTGAATGTAAGAACTGAACCTAAAACACACAAAGAAAACCACTCATCATACACACAAGGATTTAATTATCCATATGCATTCAACACTTTGTTTACACTATATACATTTGAACTATACACATGTATGAGAACAAAAAACTAAATTAACATGCACAACAAAATAGGTACAAGAACATGAAAACAAAACAATTATAGGAACATAAAATCGAAATAGGTACAAGAACCAGAAATCAAAACAGTTACAGGAATAGAGTAGAGATTTGAAATATGGGTGCGAGAAACAAAAAACACCTACCCTAAGGTCGAACAAATCACACATAGAAAATAAACCAACAAAAGTGATAAAATGTTAAAAACAATGCAAAGACAACCAAAACAATATAAAACAAGTCATGCAATTAAAACTCCAAACTCAAAAATTACCATTCAAGTGATTACCCATGATACACATGAACAATGATGGGATCAAAGAAAAAAAATGCTTAGAAGAGGATCTTACTTACTTATGTTCTTTAAAATATTTTATGTATGAATAACATTATCTTTCAAGATCAATCAATCTTTTGAGCAGAAAATAGTATGTGCATGAATGGAGTGTGAATATAAGAATGAAGTGCACACATGAATGCCGTATTGGTCATGAACAATAATATAATTTTCAGAATTAATAACCATGTTCAGATATTTGATATGCATCTTGGAAATTATTTAAATCACAATTGATACTTATGGAAGTTATATTTGTATTCAAGAACACAATATCACATATATATTCAAGCCGAAGATTATTAGCAATTACAATTCTAACATGTTGGTCCTGGCTTCCTCTAGAAGTAAATCAAACACACTCACAAGGTTAAAAATAGTCAAATAAAATAGTAATTGATACAAAGGTAAGCTAAATAACATTTAATTGCAGGATTGTTGTTCCTAGAGAAAGAAATGATAAACAAAACACATAGAAAACTACTTGCTACAACACCAAATAAACGAAATAAAACACATATACAATTCTAAAAATAAAATTAAAGAACAAAGAAATGATGCATATCAAATTGAGGGGCCCTACCCAATTGCTTTCATGCTTCTTGAAGAATAAATTAGTTGCAAATGATTTTGGAAACGCTTAAAAACTTCATTGCATAAAAAAACTTCCTTGACCCAATGCTCCAATTACAAGAGACTTCTGCTAAGAATAATCATATTAAGGATCCCCTTCTCAATGTATATAATACATATTTATACATAATAAACCAAAAGGAACATGATAGTATGAAATCCCAAAGCTTAGAAACAAATTTGCCAATTTTTGGAGCAAATCCCCAAATCTAGATTTTTCATCCATTTGGGCAGATTCAAGTTAGAGATACACCCATATCTTCCTAACCAATTCCAATTTTGAAAAATTTCCCTCTTTATACTCAATTTTTCACCTTCTGGACAAAACCCATATCTTAGAATTTTGAGATATGCCTTCATTTGCATGAAAATCGAGGCACAAGTTGGTACCAAAATTCTGAAATTGGTACCGAAATTCTGTAGGATGTTGGTATCGAAATTCTAAAGAACCTTCTTAGTACCGAATTTTGTAATGGACTATTAACTATAAAATGTTTCTTAAAGAAACACACATTATTACACCATCATTGATAAAACCATGCTAAAAACATATTTGATCATTAAAACAAAAGAAATCATTAATAATTAACCAGAGGGTAAAATTAATACATTTTAGTGAAAATTGGTAATATAATGGTTATGAAATATGTGGTAAGTACATAACATGGATTTTGAATGATGGTTTTATATAGTAGAAACTATGGCATATTTGGAGATCAACAATTACTTTACACCTTTAAAGATGAGTCCCTTTATGGTGGGGTAGGATAAGAAGTGTCGAGTTGGGACAACCAAATGGACATGATTATTTTGGGTCCATATATGCTGAAAGAAATGGAATCAATTGTTCAAAAAACAAAACAGAATTGAAAAAATGCACATGACAGACAAAATATTTTTGCATATTTGAAAAAAGCACGTGCATAACTCAATATAGGGAACCATGCTTATCTTAAAGTCAAACCCATAAATAGTTCATTAAAATTCAGAAAGAGTACCAAGTTGGCACCATGGTATTGTGGACCATTTCAAGTTCTTTCCAGAGTGGGACGAGTGGCCTATCAACTTGCACTTCCAACCAATTTAAACGTTCACAATGTGTTTCAAGTTTCATTGTTAAAAAAGTATGTACATGATGTAACTCATAATGTAAATTGGAACGTGAATCAGGTGGAATTGGAAGGCGAGTTTTAGCTCGAACCGCTACATATTCTCAACATGAAGGAAATTATGTCGTGGAATCAATCCATCACTTAGGTTAAAGTGAAGTGGAGGCAGTTTAGTCCTGATGAGGCTACCATGGAAATGGAAAAAGACATGAGGAAGGTACACCCATTATTATTCCAAAGATGATATTCTTAGATTGGAACACTCGGGACAATGTTCAATTCAAAGGGGAGAGGATCTAATGTCCACTAGTTACAAACAATGAAAATTTTTAATTTTTGAATAATTATGTTGTGAGTTTTTTTGAGAAAGACTTATATGGAAATCATATCACCATAAGCATTGATGATGATTAATATGTTTGTAGATATTATTTTTAATCTATTTTATTTTATTTAACTAAAGAACAACTCATTAGAGAATCATTTTGCAAAGAGTATATCATGATTCCATGGGTGAGTGAAAAGGGATAAAAAACACGAGAGTAAATATTTTCCATGAGGGTAAGTGGAACCCTAATCCCAAAGATGCGATATGTGAGGGAACAAGCTAGAACAAAGTTAGGCCAACAAGATTCCCTATGGTTATGGTTCACCATAACTTGAAAAAAGACCTAGGAAATCTATTCTTTGATAGAAGTATAAAGGATGTTGGAAGATTGGTTGTTGTCATTGATGTCAACCCTAGTCATTGGTTGTAATTGATGTCCACCCTAGCCATTGGCTTTTGGACCCCACATTTGATCGAAGTAGATAAACATGAAGGAATTTAGACATGCAAATAAAACAACCATGGATGAATAGTATAAGTCATGTCGCTTCCGGTGGTATGTGGCACGTCAAGTGGATCCTCGTGATTGAGGAGAAATGAATTTTTGAAAATGACAATGTGAATTGAAGCAGAAACTACATGTCATCCCTAATGTTAAAAGGAAGTGACATAAAGGGTATAAATACATATCATTATACATTAATTTTAAACACAAACAAGTTTTTTGATGAACAAGGAGATATAAGTCGAATTTCAGAAGAAATATGAAGTAAAGAAGGATGAATTTCAAGGGAGGATGAAGTCTTTTGGTGATGTGTTCTAAGGTATGTTATTTACATGTCATATTATCATTTTCTCTATAAATTTGTTTATAGAACGATTCAGATGGTGAAATTTGGAGGCTATTGAGAAGACATATCAAGGTACATGTGGTAAAAATTTCATCTATTTATTCGCTATAATTTTGGAGATACACTCTCTGGAAGATAGGGTTTTTGACTAGTCGAGAAGCTAGTCATAAACAAGTGTTCTGGGTAAAATAGTCATAACATATTCATACAGAATCCAAATGAAATGAGACCAATTGCATTGGAAATCATATGGGTTGTAGTTTCCTGTTTATGAATTTTAGAATATTATGTTAAATATTGGGCATGATGAATTATTTACAAGTTCACTCTCCTGAATAAACTAGAATTGAATAAGGTCTAACATTTTCTCTATAAATCCTTTTCTCAAAGGATTCAATGAGTGAAACTTGGAGGAGTTTCAAAGAATACATTGAGTATCATTATCTATAGGATCAAAGTATTCCAAGAATTGAATTATTGCAGAAGTTGAAAAAGTCTCAGGAAGCATTATCAAGTTCTATGTAATGGTTGGTTGATGGTGATAATTTAATATAAAGTTTTATTATCTCTCATATATTGTTGGGTGGAAGGAAGGGGCAAGGATGGAGAGGTCAACCCTCTCTTGATATTGGAGGATTGTATCTTCATTTTGAAGGTTTATCCCTCCCTTTATATTTGGAAGTTGTAGCTTCCCTTTGAAGTCATTACTTCCCTTGAACAATAAATATTGATTATTTATCATATATTGTGCATGGTGTATTGTGGTGTATTGGTGTAACTCTTCTACTATTGTTCATTTCTCATTGGACATAATTGAATATACAATCTGGTTGAAGTATAAGTTGAAAAATCTTTTAAATTGTACTTGATATTGATTCACCCCCTCACCCCCCTCTCAGTATCAACAATTGGTATTAGAGCGGGTTACCTTCAATATAGTTTAACCACTGGAAGGAAGATCCTAAGAAGAAATGGAAGACAACATTCCAAATGGGATTCACTGACTTGATGGAAGAAATTTTGAATACTGGAGTAATAGAATGGAAAATTTCTTGAAATATCTTGGGGAAGATGTTTGGTTCTCATTTGCTTCATGATACAATGCTTTGAATAAACCAAATATTGCAGCTCAGAAGGAAGAAAGAAGGAACAACCAATTGGGAATAGACACCATTGTGGATGCATTGACAGATTCAATGAAATCCAAGGTGGAATAATGTGAATCAAAAAAATAGCTTTGGGACAAGATACAAGACCTTTATGCAAGGAAGAAGAAGAAGAAGAAGTTGAAGCAAATTACAACATCTCATATTTCAAAGAAGCAAACAATGGTGGGTTCTTTTTCTTTAACTGTGAAGGAGTAGGACATGTTGAATTTGAATGTCCGTATCCAAGGATTGAAAGAGATGATACTGAAGAAGAAAATTCCAATGAAGAAGAAGAAAATAATGAAACATAAATGGTTCAACAAGAATATCAGAATCTTAAAAAATTGAAGCATGTTGAGATTGAAAATAACAAGTTCAAAAAAATGCATAGAAAACTAAGAAGTGAATTGGGTAGTTGTGAAAAGACAATTGAAACCTTGAAGAAACAATTAGAAGACTTTGAGAAACTAAGAGAAGAAACGATTTCCTTGAAAATTCTATTCGAAAAAAAAAAAAACAGGAGAAGTAAGGAATGTCCAAATGATGAAGAAACAAAAATATTGTGAGAAACTTGAACACAAATTTATCTCATTGAGGAAGAGCTTAAGAAACTCTAAGTTTCAAAATAATTAACACATCTTGGATGCATGGGTGAAACTTCATACAAAGAAGATGTAAATACCAACAAGAAGGTTGAAGAAATCTCTACATATAGAGTTCATGAGAAGTGGACGAGGATACCAGAAAGAAGGAATGATTATAAAAAAGATGAATATCCAAGAAGACATCCTACCTTCAGGAATAAAATAATTTTGAATTAGTATGAAGAAAACTACAGAAAAGTAGATCATGAACCGAGATTGAATACATCACAAAGAAGGTCACTTACTCTTAGGTATTAAAATTTATCTCTTGGTCATTGTTATACTTGCCAAAATTGTGTACATAAGGAAATTAATTGGAGAATTAATGAAAGGAACAACTATGCAAGAAACATGAATGGTGTAAATAGAAGATGTGGAAACATTCATGGATTTGTCAACATAAGTTATTGTATATATATGAATGAATATGCTCCTATGCAAGAAGATGAATGGTACATAGATGGTGGATTTTCTTCACAGACGATCGAGGATCAAGACAAATTCAACATATTGAAAAGAAAGGGTGGAAATGTTGCATTTGGAGATGACTCATCTGCCAAAATACTTGGAAAAGGTGTAGTAAATCTTGGAAGCAAAAATATGAAAGAAAAGAATGTTCTATTGGTTGAAGACTTGAAGCATAATCTACTTAGTGTTAGTAAACTGTGTGATCAATGATATATTCTCACATTTGACTCACAAAGAGGAAAAATCAAAGAAGAATGTTGAGGAAGATTTGTTGCAACTGCAACAAGAATACCAAGTAACATATACGTCCTAGATCCACGAAAAAGCTACAAGGAAGAAAGAGACCATAAAAATGAAGTGTTATTAAGTGTTATATGTTCAGGGAGTAGCCCTAAAGAAGAGAGTTACATTTTTCCATTAAAATTAGTGGGAGTGCCCCACCCTTTGTCATTGATGTCAAAGGGGGAGAGAAACCATGAACATGAGGACATGGGGAGCATGAGTGTTTCCATCAATGGAAAAGGGGGATATTGTTGGAAGATTGGTTGTTGTCATTCATTTCAACCCTAGTCATTAGTTGTAGTCATTGATGTCAACCCTAGCAATTGGATTTATATAGACATGAAGAAAATTGCACATGAAAATACAACACCCATGGATGGATAGTATAATTCATGCCGCTTTTGGTGGTATGTGGAAGTATGTGGCACGTCATGTGGATCCTCACGATTGACAAGAAATTAATTTTTGAAGATAACAATGCCGGCCCTAATGTTAAAAGGAAGTGACATAAAGGGTATAAATACATATAATTATACATTCATTTTAAACACACACAAGTTTTTTAATGAACAAGGAGATATAAATAGAATTTCATAGGAATTTCAAGGGAGGATGAAGTCTTTTGGGGATGTGTTCTAAGGTATGTTATTTACACGTCATCTTAACATTTTCTCTATAATTTAATTTTTTATAACGATTAAGATGGAAAAATTGGGAGGCAATTGAGAAGACATATCTAGGTGCATGTGGTAAAAAATTCATCTCTTTATTCACTATAATTTTGGAGATACAGTCTCTGGAAGATAGGGTTTTTGACTAGTTGAGAAGCTAGTCACTAACATGTGTGGAAGATAGGGTTTTTGACTAGTTGAGAAGTTAGTCAGTAACATGTGTTATGGGTATAACAATCATAAATTCTTCATAGAGAATCCAAATGAAATGAGAGAAATTGCATTGGAAAGAGTACGGGTTGTAGTTTCTTTTGTACAAATTTCGGAATATTATTTTAAATATTGAGTGCGGCTAATTATGTACAAGTTGAGAGAATACATTGAGTAATATTATCTACTGGATCAAAGTATTCCAAGAATTGAAGAATGCATAAGTTGAAGAAGTCTCACTAAACATTATGAGGTTCTATGTGATGGTTGTTTGATGGTGATAATTTAATGTAAAGTTTTATTATCTCTCATACATTTTTGGGTGGAAGGAAGGGGAAAGGATGGAGAGGTCAACCCTCTCTTGATATTGGAGGATTGTATCTTTCTTTTGGAGGTTTATCCCTCCCTTTATATTTGAAAGTTGTAGCTTCCCTTGGAATTCATTACTTTCCTTGAACAATAACTATTCATTATTTCTCATATATTGTGCATGGTGTATTGTGGTGTATTGGTGTAACTCTTCTACTATTGTGCATTGTTCATTGGATATAATTTAATATATAATCTAGTTGAAGTATAAGTTGAAAAAGTTTTTAAATTGTACTTGATACTCATTCACCCCCCTCTTAGTATCAATAGAGGAGGTAGGACATTGTTGAGTACTTGTGAGGAATCCAGTTTGATGGTTCTAAGAAATAATCGAACTTTGATATTTTATGGAAAAGGTTATACAATTAATCTTTGTTGTTATCAGTATTATCTTTTTCGGGGTTGATAATAAAAGGTTATATTATTTTTTCGGGGTTGATAATAACAAGTAATCTTTGTTGTTCAGGTCTATGGTTGGGAGGAACTGGTTCTCTACTTAGTCGGTTTCCAATATTTGACGTAGGATTAGACATTTTTTCCTTAAAATTGTTTATCTCCATTCTGATTATAACGTATTACATTGTAGTAGGAAAAGAATATATAGTATGCATTGTTTAAAATAATAGAAATTGTTTGAGAAAATTATAGTTCTAGATAGATACATTCAAATTAATATTGTGTCTTTATGTCACTCAAGCTAATAATAGTAGAATATATTTAAAAAACCAGTGAAATGCTTTTATTTGGAGAAGAACATTTTTTTGTCACTCAAGTTAATAATAATAAAATATATTTTAAAAACAAGTGAAATGCTTTTTTTTTTAAGAACATTTTTAGTGATTATTTAAATGCGAAGAGTAGGAATGTAAAAGAAAAATATATAAGTTATCATAGGTGTAAATATCATATTTCCTTTTCAGAAAATAAGGAAATAGTACATAAACGTTCTTTTATGCTTTAGCTGCTTGAAAAGAAACCCTATGAGGATTCTTGAACAAAAATAATAGAACATAACCTTTATGCAACAAGTGTTTTTTTAGACATGTGACTATCTAATAAATTAGTCTGTGCATGAGTTTTAATTTCAAAAGACTTGTTTAAATAGATATTTATAAATACATCATAGTAAGAAAAGATTCCCTAAATATAAATTGGAATAAAACCTAATGATAAGGGTAGGTATTTTAACCACGGAACTGAAATAAAGTAATAACACAACAAAACTTCAAAGAAGCAACTTCATATATGTAGTATGTCTTCTGACTTTGTAAGAAAATAATATAGATACTCTATCTAATAAACAGTAAGTATGTCTTCTGACTTTGTAAGAAAATAATATAGATACTCTATCTAATAAACAGTAAAAAAATTGTTAAAAGGATTTATATATAATCGGAGATAATACTCTTAATGGAAAACGAAATGATAATAGGGTAAATGATTTAAACCCCATAGACAATTTTCTCAAAATCTTGGCATAATTTTTACTGGTGATATCATACGATGCCCATGAATTGTTACCAAAGAAGGTATTCAAACATTTCACAAGTGAGCCAAATGAGTTCGGGAGCCATTTCCTAAAGAAAATGTCAAATGCAAGTCGTGTTATAAACCAGAGCGTATTTCCATATAAAAGATAATACTGATACTAAAATAACTCATGCAAAATGAGGTAAAAAAATCCTAGGGTTTGTAACACAACCCTCGTTATTACTTTGAAGAAATACCATGATAGTGTGTGGATACTATAAATAGAGGCCATAAATCTGGACGACGGGTCTCACATTTCCACAGAACAAGAATAAACTCTTATAAGAAACCAAGGAGTTCGCCTCGAAGAGATGAGGAGAGAAATGAATAAGCACAATGAATATGGACAAAAAGTAATTATATATAACCAAAATACTTTTCAACAAACCATAGAACTGTTATACATAACAAATATTGTGCATATTTGCTTCAATAAACGGGGTATTCTCACCATAACCATAGTATAAGTTGAAACTACTATATTCATGCAAGTTCTAGTTATTGCACATAATAGAAACTTATTAACGAGTTTGTATAAGTATCACTGATGCCATATAACCTCTTTGTTATGCCATTTTAGATTTCTTCATTATTGTTTAACTTCAAATAGAGTTTAGTAGCCACGTCTAGTCTATAAAACACGTGGGTAAACTCCAGGACGGTAGTACCTATATTTAACGGTTGTTTGCCTCGAATGTTCTCCAAGGGTTGCAACGACCTTGTGCCAAAAACAAATTTGAGATATTATGAGTTTTACACAATCAATATACTAAGAATCAAAATGGAGTTACCAGCTGGGAATATGATATATTCTTACCCCAGATATGTGTAGCAGAGATATTTGTTGGAGACCATGAGAAATCACTTCCAAAGGTAGTGAACTTGTAAATAAACAAAGAAGTAAGATTAGAACCAATCTATTGAATTAAACCAAAGGAAAACATAAATAAATACAATCTAGATGATTGTAGAAACCACTGTGTTCTCACCGGCGTCGCCATAGTCTACCATGCCGCCGTGCGTGAAGAACATACTTTAAAATGAAATGTTCTTATGAAGAATGAAACCCTAATCTTGAAAAAGTGGGGGGAAAACCTTAGTACCCAACGAATAATAGAAAAATGGACTCATGGTTTGATAGAGAACTCGCTTTCCAATCTGCAGTAAGGTAGATGTATTGGATAAGGTGAAGGACTGACAGTAGACATAAGTGGCACAACAACGTGAAAACCTTTCACTTAGTCATGGTCTTTAACCGTAGTACAACTTTAGTCAAGCTTCGAAGTGATGTGATAGAGTACAACTTTGCTAGCTGGAGCATAATCATGGCATTGAGTAAAGCTCCTAATTCCAAAGGCTAGGGAAAGATAACAATAGGGTTAATGATTTGATACATAGTTACCTATGAAGTAGGTGAAACCATTTGATTTGTGATCTTTTATTTATATATATATATATATATATATATATATATATATAACTTTGAAATAATATATAAACATATTTTTCTATGGTTTTTAGTTTTGGATTGTAAATAAAATTGATGATTAGTCTATGGATTATAGACTATGTTTTAATTACAGTTATAAACCTTTTATCTCAGAATGTTAATATAATCGATAATTATTATATGAATTCTATATTGTGTTTTCAAGTACATCACGCTTATGGATCATGCCACCAAAAAGAGTTAGATACTTTACAAGAAGGAAGAGGACATTTCACCAACTCCTAAATCCATAAGGACACATAATGGAATTTATTTTAAAAAAATAAGTAAGAGGATTATAGTACTAATGTATGAATAAATTTGTAAATTTGTAATGGAATAGTAAGTTAAGTAAATGGTGATATAACCATTAGTATGATGATAGAACTGATGTAAAGTAACATATACCTTTGAATCCTTATTAGCAACATGTCAAAACGTTTTGTCTCATCCAATCAAGATTTTTTCCCTCTTATTTGGCCTCATATTGAGGCTAGAGAAAAACATTGGGTTTAAAAGTTAGGAAATTGTTCATGTATTTATATTGCTTCTCTCAAAGTGGATTAATGTTGGACTTTCATGTTAACATTAGTTCGTAGACATTTAATGTCTACACTTTATTTTTCGTTCTCTAATGTTCAATGCATGGATGCTAATAGCCAAGTGTTCACCCTACATGGATGCTAATCGCCAAGTGTTTGAAGTAAACTTTTTCTAAACTAGTTTATATTTACTTCAAACCAGGATCTTTTTACTTACTTGTACTTGTACTTCAGGAGAGACCCTCCTGTATCGTACGCTTTAGAGACCCTCCTGCATCGTACTCCTTACATTCTTGTGCTCCTTACATACTTGTGCTTTGCGAGAGACCCTCCTGCATCTTTAGAGAGGCTCTATCCCTTGATCTGGCAAGGTTGTCCCTCAATCGGTCGTAATTGCTTGGGCCTCATAGAAAATTATTTCACTAGTTGCCTCTTGATCATAGCTTTGGCCAGAGCACCTCCGCCCTCAATTGACAACCTTCCTACTCCAACTGTGGTGGAAGTGTTGTTGCAGTTGTCGGATCACTCGCCTCATTGCTGGTGGATTTAGATCTTGGGAGAGCAACCGAAGAGGCGTCGACCCTAGGTTGTAGTGGTTGAGTCACCAAGGGATCTGTCTGCACTGGCTGCATTAAACCTTCCTTGCAACACTATCAGGGTATTACATATCTTTACTCTCTGACTTGCAAACTGAATTAAACCGTGAAAAATGCCCCACTTACTTTTCAGACTTCGCCCACACCAATATGGCTACTTTGTTGCTGAATCCTCAAGCTTTCTTCTTCCAGTGACAATTTTGTCTACATAGAAACAAAGGGAAGTTAAATCTAAATTTCTGTGTAAAATTGAAATAAGATGTGAATTTATTTCTCCAAATGTATAGGTTATTTCTATATTTAGTCTGCAGGGAGGCACCGTGCGTAGTGTTTATGTCTGCTACGAGCAAAGGAGATCACCAGTTCCAATTTTAACTAGTATCAAATTCTACTGATTTATTTTATGCACATAACACATTCCCACAAAGGGAAATCCGTCCAATATCTGCAAATCGCTTGCCATTGCCCTCAAATTTATCAAATTCGTGCAAATTAAAATAAAATATGTGCAAACCTTGCAAAAATTACCGATTTCTTCTTCTTTTAGAAATACATACTAAAATGTTGCGTATCTATGCACAACGCCTTCTAAATTTGTTCAAATCAAGTCTTGCAACACTCAAATTAGCTCAAATCACGACAAATTGCATGCCATTGCCCTCAAATTTAGAAAATTCATGCACATTTGAAAACCTTGTAGTGATTACCGGTTTCTTCATGTTTCAGAAATATATAGTAAATTGTTGCGGAAATTTGCAGATACGCTGTAAAATTCTAAATCCGAAGTAGATAAATTTGGCGAATTGAACTTGTATTTTCATAGAAGTTGGCAGGTGTTAGGTGTCTTGCATGTAGATCACAACCACCTGCATGAGACGTGTAAGAATTGAGCTTGTATTTTCATAGAAGTTGTTAGGTGTTAGGTGTTAGGTGTAAGAATTGAGAAATACTTTACACTTTTATTTTCCACCACCATTCTTGATGCTATAAAAAAATTATTAAAATATGTGTTATAAAACAATTATTAAAATTAGTGTTATAAAAGAATTATTAAATAACATTAGTTTAAAAATTAGTTTTTTAAGTAAAACGAAGCCTGTGCAATTTTGCAGTTTCTTAGTTTTGCATAAAAATCTTCTAGTCGTGCTATCAAATCAATTTGTTAGTTTCTATCCAAGTTTTTCGTTTGAGGTAAACCCCTCTGCATATCATTTCGAGATCGCGACAATATCTCCAGTTTTATGTTTTCTTTCCATATTCACGTCTGGTTGGACGTGTAGAGGCGGGTCAACTGAATTCCATAGATATCACAGAGACCTTGCTGGAGCAAGAGTTGGAAACAACGTCGTGTGATGGAGATCTTGAGAGTCCAAAGTTGATCATGTATACAAGTGACGAGCAGAGACTCATTAATTTCTTACTATGGCAATGTGTGTATAGTGAACTGTATTTTGAGAACTCATTATGGCTTGATTTTGGGCAAGCTCAGTATGCAGAAGCTTTAAAATATTTCCATGATAGGTGATTAACAAAGCAGGTTTCCAAAGAAGTTTCAGAATATACCGAGTAGTTGTTACTGCGAGTCATATTAATTCCTGAATCATAGTGTTAGGTATCTAGAGAGGTAGTAGTGGGGGTCGAGAGGGCCCATAGTGATAATAGTGGAGGCCATTCAATGTAAGGTGAACTAGGTCCACTATATTATTAAATAAGGCCCACTATGGTAGTTAGATATAATAAATGTAAGAGGACTTC
>JZKD02S0055627.1:1966265-2014797 GCA_000966675.3 Picea glauca | reverse complement strand
CCACTATGGTAGTTAGATATAATAAATGTAAGAGGACTTCTTAGAGGGTTCTACTTCTAGAAGATTCCTCTTCTAGAATGTTCTTAGGTGATGGTATCACTATATAAAGAAGTTCAAACAATGTAATGGAATATGAAGAGAGTATTGTATTGTGAGTTGTAGCTCTATAGGAGGATTCTCCCTCAGAGAGGGAATTGAACATGAGAGGATCCCTTCCATAATAGGATCCATTGTATGGTCTTTCCCTACCTCAAGGGTTTGGTAATAATATAGTGTGGTTTCTTTTATCTTGCTTTGTGGATCTATTGTGTATTCAATATTTGTGATGATTATAGTTGTAGATCTATTCAGGATCTTAACAAGTGGTATCATAGCACTTTCCTTGGTAGACATTGTGGGCAAATATTTTTAATTTTTGCAGATTTGTTTTCGGAGAAGAAAAAAGAGGGCCGTGACATTCCATAAATTTTTGGTATATTTATCTATAAAATTTGCAGAAACAGGTTGTATATATGTGTTCCTCTCAAAAAACACCCAAGTTGAAAAGACAAATTGTTCGAAACGGAGTATAGGAAGTCAAGATATTGAAGTTTTAAAATCTGCAATTTTTCAGGATTTTTTCCATGGATGGCGGGGCGATTCTTTTTATTTCAATAGAATCTCGAGGTCGAATTTTCCCAAACAAATTACAGAAATGAATTCCTCTCACAATTTCACCCAATTTTAAAAAACAAATCAGCCGAAACGGAGTCCTTGAAGTGAAGTTATGATCATTTTAAATTCAACAGTGTTTCAGGCTTTCTTCGGAAAAAACCACGATTTTCTGTCGTAACTTATTGTTATATTTTTTGGATTTTTTCATGACGGTAGATGGACCAAAGATTTCATAGGGTGATCATATGGATATTTCCTCTCAAACCCTCAAATAAATTCTACATATTACTAAAGCATTCAAAGTCCAATTGTTTGACACATTTTATGATAGATTGCATGACCTTGCAGATGGCCTCAATGATAGTTTTCGTAGTATTCAAGATTATTTGGATACAATGTAGGAGAGGTTTCTTATGGAGGACCTCAGGGATGAATATAATTAAGAAATATATCCTTGGTACGATTTTGAGGCCGATTGTGATGATTGGTATATGGATAGTTGTCGTTTCTTGGATGACAACCACTTCCATATTTTATTTGATGACTCTACTCTACCTTCTGTAGAGAACATCAATGTCCCACATCAGGAGCTAGTTACCACCATCCATCCTGCATATTCTGCGGTGGTATTATACATTCAGATTATGCTATGACCCTTTTCCACTATGTGGATGGATCTTCTTATTTGGATCCACATGATAGGTGTCAGTCTTTGGAGCATCATTTTGAGTTGGTTATTGGGTTCCAAAATATTCCACGAGGAGTTCACATGAGCACTTGGACATGGAAACCAGACTTACAATGGTGGTTGGACTACTTTAGCATGGTGACTTTTATTTCTACATGGGACCTTGGTTCTCGAGTCTTCTTGAGCATTAGGGTCCACAGTTATCCATGGGACCCTGGTATATGGTTGTACATCAAGCGTTGAGGACAACGCTTTCATAAGGGGGATGGAATGTTAGGTAGCTAGAGAGGTAGTAGTGTGGGCCCAGAGGGCCCATAGTGATAATAGTGAAGGCCATTCAATTTAAGGTGGACAAGGTCCACTATATTATTAAATAAGGCCCACTATGGTAGTTAGATATAATAAATGTAAGAGGACTTCTTAGAAGGTTCTACTTCTAGAAGATTCCTCCTCTAGAATGTTCGCAGGTGATGGTAGCACTATATAAAGAGGTTAAAGCAATGTAATGGAATATGAAGAGAGTATTGTATTGTGAGTTGTATCTCCATAAGAGATGCCCCCTCAGAGAGGAAAGTGAACAGGAGAGGATTCCTTCCATAATAGGATCCATTGTATGGTGTTTCCCTACCTTAAAGGTTTGGTAATAATATAGTGTGGTTTCTTCTATCTTGCTTTGTGGATCTATTTTGTATTCAGTATTTGTGGTGATTATAGTTGTAGATCTATTCAGGATCTTAACACATAGACGTAGACATTGTTCTTGTTTCGTGCAACACGTCTGGCGTTCGTTGCATTTCTCTGTTGATAGCCCATGATTTTATGTTTTCTGGGTGACCATATATGATGTTTGCTAATTATAATTTTTGAAGGTTAAACCAAATTCAATATTTTGATATTTTGTGGATCTTGACCAATTCTTATTATTTTTTGACATACTTTTGTGTGGACAAAGAGATTTAATTTTCACTAAAAGAGAATCCATTGAATGTTTAGAGAAAGTTATTTTTAATTAATGTAAAACTGAGCAAATTAACGCTGACTTCACACTAGAAGGGTTTGTTATAAAACTTTATTACTGGAACTAAACTCTACATACAAAGAATGATACAGACATCCAGGCTTCAAGATGGCATATTCTAATCATTCATAAATTGATCCGGATTTTATGAGAAGAAAAAAATGAATACAGATTATTAAGAGGTGCTTAACACAAAATAACAGAGATACAGTAAAACTGGTTTTCTGTTCAATAACAAAATAAGATGAAACTGTAAAACACAGCGGAAACAAACTTGTTGGAATGGTGGTGGCTTATCTCTGAGAAGAGATGTGATGGCAACACGCATTCACAAGAATAAGGTTACAATGAGGCTCTGAAGGCCTTTTTAAAATAAAATGGAATTCCAAAAACCCTAGACATCCAAAAACCTAACCCTAGGAGATGAAGCGCCAAAAGTCATGTGGGCCCCGTTTGGGTAAGCGAGTACATCAACTTCCCAAGGTCGTAACTTTTGGATACGATTTATGTTTTAGGCGTGTGATAGCTCGTTGGAAAGGTATCGTTGAGAAGATTCATTTTGGGGGCTCAATCATGAATTTTTATATCATTGAGAACATCAATCTCAAAAAACCTTCATTTAGGCCCTCAAAATGGCCAGGGAAGTTAAAACCTGCTAAAAATAGTAAATTGCTAAAATTGCCAGAAAATTGTTTGGAGCCATTTGGAAAGGGTTAGTGGCCACCGATATCCACTTGGATCATAAACACCATTATAAATAAAAAATCAAATCACCTTGTTCAATTATGAAGTGAGATTAACTTTATTAAGTTGTGACATCCTCCTCGTTACGACAACAACTCTTTATCAAGTGCATTTTTTTATTTTTTTTTGTTTAAGGTGTGTGCCCGTGTGTAAAAAGGAACAAACACACTTGAATCTACTTTTCCACCCAACTACTAACAATACGAAACCACCATGATCACAACAAGAAGACATAAGGCGCACAACAAGTAACTGCAAGCATTAAACGACCATGGACATAAGGCGCACGACAAGTAACTGCAAGCATTAAACAACATACTTTGTTATGTACAATACGAACACAGATGGAAGAATCCATAGTAGTAGATTTTACTATTTCTGCACAGGAAATCAAGGCGTTTAATCTTAGTTCTCTGCTCCGGAGAGAGAGAATGTCAGATAGGCTCATGGTCGATTGCTCAGGCATAAACTAGTAATCTCTGTCAGGAGGTTGCAGTGGTGGGAACTCTTCCTTTAAAGAGCCTGAGACTACTTATACGACCTTAGAGGTGTGTCGCAAGAGTGGAAACCCTGCCTTTAAAGGGCCCGAGACTCTTGATACGGCACTGGTTTCTTTACACAAAAATAATCACACACACAGACTTATATACAAAGCGACTAGCTTTATCAAATCGAAGAGTATGATATCATACAACTGTGAGTTTGCACAATTCCAATTTTAGTACTAACCCTGAAATTAATTAACAATCTCAATAGATCCTATATGTTATATATACCATAAAATTACAATAACATTATCTTAACAACCTCACATCTTATGTTATAATAACCTTCCAACTAAAACATCAATCACCAATCACATTACTCCTTGTATGCAACCAATGCAATGAAATTACAATAACTTTACCATAAATTAAATCAACATTACATTTATATTACCATAACCTTGCCACTGAATTAATAATAAAAAGAAATCATTACCGTAGTATTTAACATGAAGCATTACATTACAAGATTCTTCCTTTGTGCGCAAGTCTCATTCATCAGGCAACATGTCATTCAATTCTTAAATAATCATGGGCACACGAATAAGTAAGTGTAAGCCATCATTAGAAATAACTATGTAAAAACTAAATATCTAGATACACCATCTACTACATAAATCCTCAATGCGTAAAAACTAAATCTATGTCAATCATTCACTACATACTAACCACTGATCATTCTCCCATTCCTAATTTATTAAAACATTTTTCCAAACATAAATAATAACTTTTAATCCTTAGCCCATTATCATGTCTCATTTTCAATCATCCTCCTATTCTCAATTAAACAAAAAATCCTTCCAACATAGATACATCATCAATTATTCCATTTCCAAATTATTAGAAACATAACTAATAAATTCTTAAAAAGTTCTTTCAACCATAATAAATCATCAACTATTTTATTTTCAAAATTATTAAAAATAAATAACCTTTGGAATTCCTACCTCATCCCATTTATCCAAATCATCCTCTCTCAAATGATTAAAAATCCTTCATATATAAACAAGTTTTAAAATATAGAATTTTGGGGATCATATAAAGAATCTTAATATTCTAGAATTTAAAATTGCACGCAGAGTTGATTGCCCAAATTAATAAACACTACATTAACCATGCTAATTTAAACTATTTTAACAATGCTATATTGAATACATAGTCTACACATAATTATCATTTCTGAAATTAAAGTTTGCATGTAGAGTTGAATAACATATTAGACAACGCCTGGATTAAACAATGCTAAGTTAAACTTACGGAAATAAATCTACACTAACAGGATTAAATTTAAAACTGACAGAATCATTTCAAAGATGCCAATAGTTAATTAGAGATGGGAACACAGTCAACTGAATAAAAATAAATCGAAAGGAATAGCATCCTAGACTCGCTCAGCCACGAAGTTTGTTGAGCGTAACTGGTCAGGCATAAAGGGAGGGGCGAAGCATGCGTCTAAGCGCTCCCATACCTGCAAATGATAAAATGATTCAGAGTTAAGAGTGGCGACTGACAACAAATTAGAGACTAATATAAAACAATTAACAATATTTATGAAGCAAATAATCGCTAAAGGAAAACCCCATATATATATATATATCGTGATGCTCTAATATGAGCGAAGTCAAAAAACAAAATCTTCCACTTTCCATGCTCCTATTCCATGACATAATAATTCGCCACTGGCTATTCCAAACCAAATTTAAACTTGAAATAAGTGAGTAATTCGCTAAACAGGTTTCGCTGCTAAAATTAACCACTGCCAAAGTGCAGTCTCTATCAATACATCATTCCATAGATACACCCGCTTCCATAAATGCTACTGCTTGGAATCATAAATGGTGATTAAATAAAACTGCAAGGGTCACAACGCCCCCAATGCTTTTCAAGTGGTAATTTCGCAAAGAGTACACAACAGGATGAAAGCAACAGAGAGAGAGAGAGAGAGAGCTCATGTGTTGTGTGAGCCTGAGCTCTCTCAGAATATGGAATGAAGGGAAGTGCGCCCTGAGAGAGCCTATTCCCGGTCCAATCATGCTCATGGAGGGGAAATGTTTTAAAACAATAGGTCAAAATAATGTGCCTGAGGCACTCAACCAACCAAACATTGAATTCAATGTAAATCCACAAGCTCACACATCATACACGACGAAGCCTCAAGTTACAAGGGAGGAAATCTGATACACCCTCTAGGTACAATTGCCACTCTCATCAACCAAAGAGGGATGGTGTCGAGGAAAAGAAAATGCAACTGTCAGTGGTCAAGGAACCAAAAAGACACCCAAATTTAAAGGATCTGGTCAAGCAATGCAGAGGTACACAAAATGCTCAGAACGAATTCTCAGATCTAAATTTACAAATGAAAATGCCCACAGTGATATACAAAACGCCCACTATAATAGAAAACGCCCACAGCAATGTAAAAATGCAGACAACAATGCAAGGCACAGCAGGAGATCGTAGAGATCAAAGGAAGGTCAGTAATGCCGATATCATAAAAATCTTTTGTCTAAAACCGACATGCAACAACATAGTAAGAAGAAATATTTTTATAACTGTCACACAATTACAATCGCCGAAGAGCAAGGCAAGAAAACCAATTAATCCAACAAGAACCCCAGGCAGAATGAAGTTAAGTATTTTTCATCTCACAATTCTAATACAAAAATGTTGATAACAATAAGAGAGAGCTAAGGTCCTAATACCTTCTATCGTACAAATGAAAAACATATTGTTGCCTTAACTCCCGCCTCGAATGATGACCGCGCACTTCGTGCCGCTCCCGCTCGTCGACCGTAGAGACTACACCGGTACCTCCCAACCAATCGCTAGGGGTACTCTACTTCCCCCTTAGCCCCCTGAGTCGCAAAGGGGCCACACACAATACAGATGGTCTGTCTATCTTCCCAGCTTGCCTCGCAAGGCCGAGCTACCACTCCTATCCAAGCTGAAAAATCCCAACTGTCCACAGGTAATCAGTCAAGTCACAATTCTGGTAGTGTAACGTTACGCTAATATCCGATCCCTTTCTTCCTCATCTTCCCTTTCTTTTATAGAGTTTTTACAACCTCCCACTTTCCCTAAATCACATTTTAATTAAGTTTTAATAAAAATATTCTAAATATTCTCCTTCGCACAAGTGTCATCCATCCCCCTCTTTCCTCCAATAATTATTTTCTTTAAATCATTATTTGACTCATTTTCCTCACCCACCTAGAGTTGCTCCTAAAAATCCTCCTAGGTGTTCCTAGATCCCCTTACATGTTTTAAATACTTTCCGTGAAATGAAGTTGCTAATTTTAGTTCATTTTAGAAGGTTCTTAATTGCAGATTCGTTACTATGTTGACCTCACCGTTTACCATAAGTTCCCATCTTTCCTTTATTATGTTTCCTCCATTTACTTAGTTTCCCAATTCTTATTATTCCCTTCTTTCTCCTTTTTATTAAACCCAAAATGGCAGTTGTGCTATTAAATCTTTCCCTTTTATTATTTATTTAATATCTTTTGTACTTTCACAAGTTAAGAAATAATTTCTTCTTTGCAAATTTTTAAATCCCTTAGTTTAATTAAATTCTTACTATATTCATTTACCCCAAGAGTTTTATGAAGACTAAACTATCACTTAAGTGGGTTTTTGTTTAAATTTTTAATTTTATTCTAGGGTCTTTTTCTTAAGGTTAGACTAAATTTTTATTCTAAAAAGTTTTAGACTTAGGACTTAGATTCTGAACTGGGCGAAACTTGGTTAGGGAAGTTGTTTAACGATTTCTTAAGGCGTTAGTGTCTTAGGGCCATGTAGGTTTGTTTCTTCATATCATCAACGCGACGTTCCCTTCAGGACGCACCATGTGTTCCAAGGGTGCCACTCGCCTCGGTTGTTTTTTTTGCGTGACGTGCCCTTCAGGATGCACAACATGCTCCAAGGGTGCCACTCGCTAACTTTTGTTTCTTTCGCACGATGTGCCCTTCAGGATGCACCACGTGCTCCAAGGGTGCCACTCGCCAACTTGACTGATTGGTGGACATCTATAACCCCTGGAGTCAACACTCTGCCAGGTGAACTTGTGGGAGACTAAGGGCTCTAAGGAATAAGGCCCCCACCTTATTGTGCACCCCTTAGAATCATCGTGAGCGACTATCACAGTCTTCCCTCACGACATTGTGGATCCTCTTGAACTAGGTAATCGTTAACCTATAGTTCGAGCCACGGCGGGAGTGCTAGTAGGTTGTGGCAGGGCTGCTGTTCACACCTCTCCCTCAACTTCTCTGGAAATCGTGTGTGGCCCCTTTACTCCATATGTGAGTCTGGTCGGCAAGCTATCGTCAAGCTGCATCATCAAAAATCGTGTCAGTACATGTCAACATCATATCATCAAATCAATGAAATATCACAGTAAATAAATCAACCCAAATAGCCCACTCCCTGACTCAATCTGGAGTCCAAGGGGTTCCATCGATGCCTCTGCATCCTCAAGGTCCAAAACCCTGCACACTCAATAAAACTGAGTCAATAGCACCTGTCTACGTCAAAGAAGTAAAACATCATGTCATCTATCATAACGCATTATAATCAAGGATAAATGTTTTAACATCATAAAAGTCCAGATCACTTGCGAGCAAGTGTCCTCAAAGAATAAGTTTTCTCATTGCGCCAGAGAGGGATGTTACATACACCTCCTCTTGGTCTAAACGTTGTCCCGAAGTTTCTCAGTATCAATGCCGAAATAAAAGTACCATAGTATCATAAGTCTATCTATCAAACAAAAATGGGAATTGTTGGCGCATATCATATGCTTCCTCGCAGGTCGCCGAGTGTGGACTATAACTATCCCACTGGACCTTGACCTGATCTACCATTCGACGTCGTAACTGTCGAACACGGTGATATAAGATGCAGACCGGCTCAGCTGTGAGCACTCCCTCTTCCGATACCTGCAAGGAAATCATGTCAATCACTTGTGTAGAATCACTAATATAATATCTCAAAACAGATACATGAAGAACATTGTGCATATGCCTCAAAGAATCAGGCAAGGCTAGTCGATAGGCCATGGGCCCCTTTCTCTCCACAATCGCGAAAGGTCCCATGAACCTAGGAGAGAGTTTAGCTCCCTTTCCAAACTTGATCAAACTCTTATGCGGTTTAACCCGCAAGAATACTCAATCGCCGACCTCATAACTACGGTCGACTCGGTGCGCATCGGCATAAATCTTATGTCGATCCTGAGCTTCTTTAATTCTTTGTCTTATGGTTTTCATTTGCTCTTCCATTTCTTGGATTGCTTCTGGTCCCACCAGGACCCTATCCTCAAGCCGATCCCAACTCAAGGGCGTCTGACACGGTCACCCATAAAGAAACTCAAAAGGCACCATCTTAATGGTGCTCTCGTAACTGTTGTTGTAAGCGAACTCTACTAGAGGAAAGAATTCCTCCCAACACTTTTGTTGGTCCATCACGTACATGCGCAACATGTCTTCCAAGGTTTGGTTCATTTGTTCGGTCTGTCCGTCAGTCTCTGGGTGATACGCAGTACTAAAATTAAGTTGGGTTCCCAAGGCATCTTGGAAACTCGTACAAAATCGTCCAGTAAACATCGATCCTCGATCAGATATAATCTTCTTAGGCATGACATGCAGCCTCACAATCTCACTGATGAAAACTCTCGCTATTTCAGGTGCCTGATACGTCGTACGCACAGGAATAAATTGAGCACTCTTCGTCAAAGTGTCTACTACTACAAAAATTGAGTCATGTCTCCTTGCAATCAATGGCAATCCAACAATAAAATCCATCGAAATAACTTCCCATTTCGATTCTGGAATGGCATGTAGTTGAAGTAATCCTGTCGAGTGTCTATGTTCAGCTTTTACCTGCTGACACTCTAGACATCTAGCCACAAAGTTGACTATGTCATCCTTGATTCCCTTCCAGAAGAATAAGGGTTTAAGGTCTGCCCTCATCTTCGTGACTCCTTGGTGAGCCATGTAAACTGCTCTATGACCCTCGCTCATGATCAACATCCTCAACTCTTCATTTGGCGGTACGTAAATACGACCTCTAAACCTCAATCACCCATCGCTATCAAAAGAAAATCCCTCATATCATGGTACCATCATTGTGTTTTGTCCGAAAAAACCCTCGACCTCTTTGTACGAGTCATCATCACGCTGTAAAGTGAGAATCTTCTCACGTAGATTCATCTGAAGAGGCAACACCGAAAAGATGTGTGGCCTCCGACTCATAGCATCTACCACTTGGTTCACCATTCCCTTTATGTAAGTAATCTCAAAGTCGTACTCGCTAAGAAATTCCAACCAACGTCGTTGTCGCGGGTTCAGGTCGCTTTGTGTAAAAATGTGTTGCAGTCCACAATGATCAGTCCTTAGTTCAAATTTTCATCCCACAAGGTAGTGTCTCCAAACCTTCAAGGCATATATGATGGCTACTAACTCCAAATCGTACGTCGCGTAGTTCTCCTCATGCCTTCTCAGTTTCCTCTAAATGTAAGCAATCACTCGTCCGTCTTGCATCAAGACTCCGCCTAAACCTTCCTTGGATGCGTCAGTGCATACCAAGAAGTATGTGTCCATGTCAGGGACCTTTAGTATCGGTGTTGTGGTCAACAACTCTTTAAGCCTTTGAAATGCTTCCGTGCATTTATTGGTCCAAACAAACTTCTGGTTTTTCTTCTGCAATTCTGTGATCGGATTTGCTATCTCCGAAAATCCCTCGACAAACCGTCGATAGTATCCTGCTAAACCCATAAAACTATGCACTTCTGTGACATTCGTCGGTGCCAACCATTCCATAATAGCCTCCACCTTGGCTAGATCCACAATGATACCTTCGCTGGAGATGACATACCCTAAGTATTGAATCCTCGATTGATAAAAAGAAAATTTGGACAACTTCCCATACAATGTGTGCTCTCGTAGACACTGTAGTACCAAGCGCAAGTGCTCGTCATGCTCCTCCATCATCCGAGAGTAGATCAAAATATCATCAATGAATACTTGGAAAAACTTGTCCAAGTATTCACGAAACACCTTGTTCATCAAACTCATGAATACCCCTGGGGCGTTTGTCAGTCCAAACGGTAAAACAGTAAACTCGTAATGTCCAAATCTTGTCTTAAAGGTGGTCTTAGGGACGTCATCCTCCTTTATCCTTAACTGGTGATACCCTGATCACAAATCGATCTTGGAGAACACCGTCGCACCATTTAGTTGATCAAACAGATCATCAATTCTTGGTAAGGGATACTGATTCTTGATCGTAGCCTTGTTCAGTTGACGGTAGTCAATGCAAAGCCTCCATGATCCATCCTTATTTCGTATGAAAATAACTAGTGCACCCCACGGTGACACACTAGGGCGTATCAGTCCCAGGTCCAACAACTCCTTCAGTTGCATTTTCAGCTCTTGCAACTCCAGGGTCGACATCCGATAAGGTGTTCTTTCTATCGGTTCGGTCCCCGGTTTCAGGTCTATGGTAAACTCCAATTCCCTTTCTGGCGGTATCCCAGGAAAATCCTCTGGAAATACGTTTTCAAACTCTTTCACCACTGGAAGGTGTTCTAGAACTTCCGCTACTCCCTTTTCATTTAGCGCGAGGATCGCATAAAGGTTTCACCCCTTATGCACACTCTTCCGTAACTGTAAGGAAGAGACGAACCTCAAGGATACTCCCTAGTTTCATCCTACAATCACATGTCTCAGTCCTTCATCATCGACCAAGCTCAACCCTTTCATCTTACAGTTGAGTATTGCCTCATGCGATTCCAACCAATCCATACCAGTCACGACGTCATAAGATCCTAAGATCGTGACGTACAAGTTAACCCTCGTGACAAACTCTCCCAGGTTAAGGGCACAGCCCATAACCTTTCCTTCAACCTTATGTTTGGCTCCTGAAACCATCTTTACGAAGCTAAACTCGTCCTGTTCGACTGCCTTTACCTTAATCCTTTTTAGTGCTGCACCAGAAATGAAACTCTTAGTAGCACCTGGGTCTATCAAAATACTAAGGGTCTAGTCAGCGACAGTACCTGTCGTCTCGAGTACAGTTGACTGGTGCTCTGCCTGGCAGTTATTCACCACCGCATGAATCCAATGGGCCTTGCCCATATCTCCCACGGTAGTGGGTCCGGCTGATCTTGACACTCTGGTCCTCTCCACAGGACAGTAGCGTTGGTAGTGTGGCTCCCCACACATCCAATACCCCTTCTTCGGCCCAGTAGTCTTGGTACCCAAAGTAGAAGATGATGGCCCATCGGCCTGGAACCCAGGTTTGTTCTGCTGAACAGGCCTAAATTGTTGTTGCTATGGGTGACATTGTTGTTGATGCTGTGGTCCCCGATAAGGTGCCCGCTGTTGAGGCGGCGGTCATCGGGGTGTAGTGAAAGTGGATCCTCTCTGGAAACCATGATATCTCGACGTATGTCTCGCTGGTGTCTCATGCTGCGGTGTACCAGATGAACCCTGCCCTGCTGGTCTCACTGGAGTCCTAGTATGACCCCCACTGATAAGCTCCTCCTCTGCTATGAGGGCCTTTTGGACAATGCCGTGCAAGGTTTGAGGCATCAAGATCCTAACCTTTGCACGCAGGTTGTCATTAAGACCAAACACGAACCTGTTGACTTTGAGCTTCTCAGTGTTAAGGTGCAGAGCATACCAGAGCAGCTCCATAAAATGTTCCTCGTACTTAGGCACCGTACGACCTCCCTATCGTAATGAGTTGAACTCATTGAGCTGATGCTCAATGAATTCCTCTTAAAGGTACCTCTCTCGAAACCGTTCCTCGAACATTTCCCATGACACGTCTTCAACGGCCATGTATAGCTATGGCAGGAGCCTCTTCCACCATAGAAGAGCGCTCCCCTTCAGTTGAAAGACCGCCATGTGGACCTTCATGTTGGAGGTATAATCGCGAAGTGCGAAGCACATCGCCATATTCTCCAACCATGCCTCGGCGGCAGCGCCATCCGGGGCACCAAAGAACTCGAGAAATTTAACCTTCTTGAGTTCACGGTGAATGCTACCTGTAACGGCCGGTGTGAGTGGCGGAACCTCAGCGGGTGTCGGCGCCCTAGCCTCGTCTCTGTCCAATCGGATGATCAGTGCCTTGGACATGCACTAAAAATATCTCATCATCCCAACAACATCGCCAACTGCTATCTACTCCTGTCCGAGAACCTGCTCGTCTCCCTGGGGGTTAGACCCCTCAGGCATGGATGCTACTGGAGGTGTCACGCCTCCTCCCCTAGCACCCTGTCATATGCCTCCGTGGCGTCCTCTAACCATGATCACCTGCATGCACATAATCAACTCGATCAGAAACATTATAATCAAATCTAATCATGTCAACAAAAGCCGTAGCAAATCCCAAGTCGCGGGTCGAACCCGCTCTGATACCATATGTGACATCCTCCTCGTTACGACAACAACTCTTTAACAGGTACAATTTTTATTTTTATTTTGTTTAAGGTGTGTGCGCGCGTGTAAAAAGGAACAGACACACTTGACTCTACTTCGCCACCCGACGACTAACAAGACACAACCACGATGATCACAACAAGAAGACATAAGGCGCAAAACAAGTAACTGCAAGCATTAAACGACCATAGACATAAGGCACACGACAAGTAACTGCAAGCATTAAACGACATACTGTGTTATGTACAGTATGAACACAGATGGAAGAATCCATAGTAGTAGATTTTACTATTTCTGCACAGGAAAGCAGGGCATTTTATCTTAGTTCTCTCCTCCGGAGAGAGAGAATGTCAGATAGGCTCCTGGCCGACTGCTCAGGCAGAAACTAGTAATCTCTGTCAGGAGGTCGCAGTGGTGGGAACTCTGCCTTTAAAGAGCCCAAGACTACTGATACGACCTTAGAGGTGTGTCGCAAGAGTGGAAACCCTGCCTTTAAAGGGCCCGGGACTCTTGATACGGCACTGGATTCTTTACACAAAAATAATCACACACACAGACTTGTATACAAAGCGACTAGCTTTATCAAATCGAAGAGTCTAATATCATACAACTGTGAGTTTGGACAATTCCAATCTTAGTACTAACCTTGGAATTAATTAACAATCTCAATACATCCTATATGTTACATATACCATAAAATTACAATAACATTATCTTAACAACCTCACATCTTATGTTATAATAACCTTGCAACTAAAACATCAATCACCAATCACATTACTCCTTGTATGCTACCAATGCAATGAAGTTACAATAAATTTACCATAGAGTAAATCAACATTACATTTATATTACCATAACCTTTCCACTGAATTAATAATAAAAAGAAATCATTACCGTAGTATTTAACATGAAGAATTACATTACATGATTCTTCCTTTGCGCGCAAGTCTCATTCATCAGGCAACATGTCATTCAATTCTTAAATAATCATGGACGCGAGAATAAGTAAGTTTAAGCCATCATTAGAAATAACTATATAAAAACTAAATATCTAGATCCACCATCTACTACATAAATCCTCAATGCGTAAAAACTAAATCTATGTCAATCATTCACTACATACTAACAGCTGATCATTCTCCCATTCTCAAATTATTAAAACATTTTTCCAAACATAAATAATAACTTTTAATCCTTAGCCCATTATCATGTCTCATTTTCAATCATCCTCCTATTCTCAATTAAACAAAAAATCCTTCCAACATAGATACATCATCAATTATTCCATTTCCAAATTATTAGAAACATAATTGATAAATTCTTAAAAAGTTATTTCAACCATAATAAATCATCAACTATTTTATTTTCAAAATTATTAAAAATAAATAACCTTTGGAATTTCTACCTCATCCCATTTATCCAAATCATCCTCTCTCAAATGATTAAAAATCCTTCATATATAAATAAATTTTAAAATATAGAATTTTGGGGATCATATAAATAATCTTAATATTCTAGAATTTAAAATTGCACGCAGAGTTGATTGCCCAAATTAATAAACACTACATTAACCATGCTAATTTAAACTAATTTAACAATGCTATATTGAATACACAGTCTACACATAATTATCATTTCTGAAATTAAAGTTTGCATGTAGAGTTGAATAACATATTAGACAACGCGTGGATTAAACAATGCTAAGTTAAACTGACGGAAATAAATCTACACTGACAGGATTAAATTTAAAACTGACAGAATCATTTCAAAGCTGCCAATAGTTAATTAGAGATGGGAACACAGTCAATTGAATAAAAATAAATCGAAAGGAATAGAATCCTAGACTCGCTCATCCATGAAGTTTGTTGAGCGTAACTGGTCAGGCACAAAGGGAGGGGTCAAGCATGCGTCTAAGCACTCCCATACCCGCAAATGATAAATGATTCAGAGTTAAGAGTGGCGACTGACAACAAATTAGAGACTAATATAAAACAATTAACAATATTTATGAAGAAAATAACCGCTAAAGGAAAACCCCATATATATAAATAGTGATGCTCTAATATGAGCGAAGTCAAGCAACAAAATCTTCCACTTTCCATGCACCTAGTCCCTGACATAATAATTCGCCACTGGCTATTCCAAACCAAATTTAAATTGGAAATAAGTGAGTAACTCGCTAAACAGGTTTCGTTGCTAAAATTAACCACTACCAAAGTGCAGTCTCTGTCAATACATCATTCCATAGATACACCCGCTTCCATAAATGCTACTGCGTGGAATCATAAATGGTGATTAAATAAAAATGCAAGGGTCAACACGCCCCCAATGCTTTTCAAGTGGTAATTTCACAGAGAGTACACAACATGATGAAAGCAACAGAGAGAGAGAGAGAGAGAGATCATGCGCTGGGTGAGCCTGAGCTCTCTCAGAAGGTGGACTGAAGGGAAGTGCACCCTGAGAGAGCCTATTCTCAGTCCAATCATGCTCATGGAGGGGAAATGTTTTAAAACAATTGGTCAAAATAATGTGCTCGAGGCACTCAACCAACCAAACATTGAATTCAATGTAAATCCACAAGCTCACACATCATACACGACGAAGCCTCAAGGTACAACGGAACAAATCTGGTACACCCTCTATGTACAAATTCCACTCTCATCAACCAAAGAGGGATGGTGTCGAGGAAAAGAAAATGCAGTTGTCAGTGGTCAAGGAACCACAAAGACACCCAAATTCAAAGGATTTATCCTTGATTATGATGCATTATGATAGATGACATGATGTTTTATTGCTTTGATGTAGACAGGTGCTATTGACTCAGTTTTATTGAGTGTGCAGGTTTTTGGACCTTGAGGATGCAGAGGCATCGATGGAACCCCTTGGACTCTGGATTGAGTCAGGGAGTGGGCTATTTGGGTTGATTTATTTACTGTGATATTTCATTGATTTTATGATATGATGTTGACATGTTCTGACACGATTGTTGATGATGAAGGCTGACGATAGCTTGTCGACCAAACTCACATATGGAGTAAAGGGGCCACACACGATTTCCAGAGAGGTTGAGGGAGAGGTGTGGACAACAACCCTGCCACAGCCTACTAGCACTCCCATCGTGGCTCAAACTTTAGGTTAACGATTATCTAGTTCGAGAGGATCCATGATGCCATGAGGGAAGACTGCGATAGTCTCTCACGATGATTCTAAGGGGCACGCAATAAGGCGGGGGCCTTATTCCTTAGATCCCTTAGTTTCCCACAAGTTCACCTCGCGGAGTGTTGACTCCAGGGGTTATAGATGTATACCAATCAGTCAAGTTAGCGAGTGGCACCCTTGCAGGACGTGGTGCATCCTGAAGGGCACGTCTCACGAAAGAAACACAAGTTAGCGAGTGGCACCATTGGAGCATGTGGTGCATCCTGAAGGGCACGTCGTGCAAAAAAAACAACTGAGGAGAGTGGCACCCTCGGAGCACGTGGTGCGTCCTGAATGGCACATCGTGTTGATGATATGAAGAAACAAACCTAGATGGCCCTAAGACACTAATGCCTTAAGAAATCGTTAAACAGCTTCCCTAACCAAGTGTCTCCCAACTCAGAATCTAAGTGCTAAGTCTAAAACTTTTTAGGGTAAAAATTTAGTCTAACCTTAAGAAAAAGACCCTAGAATAAAATAAAAAATTTAAACAAAAACCCACTTAAGTGATAGTTTAGTCTTCATAAAACTCTTGGGGTAAATGATGAGAGTAAGAATTTAATTAAACTAAGGGATTTAAAAAATTGCAAAGAATAAATTATTTCTTAACTTGTGAAAGTACAAAAGATATTAAATAAATAATAAAAGGGAAAGATTTAATAGTGCAACTGCCATTTTGGGTTTAATAAAAAGGGGAAAGAAGGAAATAATAAGAATTGGGAAACTAAGTAAATGGAGGAAACATAATAAAGGAAAGATGGGAACTTATGGTAAAAAGCGAGGTCAACATATTAAGGAATCTGCAATTAAGAACCTTCTAAAATGAACTAAAATTAGCAACTTCATTTCAGGGAAAGTATTTAAAACATGTAAGGGGATCTAGGAACACCTAGGAGGATTTTTAGGAGAAACTCTAGGTGGGTGAGGAAAATGAGTCAAATAATGATTTAAAGAAAATAATTATTGGAGGAAAGAGGGGAATGGACGACACTTGTGCGAAGGAGAATATTTAGAATATTTTTATTAAAACTTAATTAAAATGTGATTTAGGGAAAATGGGAGGTTCTAAAAACTCTATAAAAGAAAGGGAAGATGAGGAAGAAAGGGATCGGTTGTTAGCGTAATGTTGCGCTACCGGAATTGTGACTTGACTGTTTACTTGTGGAGAGTTGGGATTTTCCATCTTGGATAGGAGTGGTATCTCGGCCTTGCGAGGTGAGTTGGGAAGCTATATGGACCATCCAGATTGTGTGTGGCCCCTTTGGGGCTCGGGGGGGCTAAGGGAGAAGTGGAGTACCCCTAGCGATTGGATGGGAGGTACCGATGTAGTATCTACAGTCGGCGAGAGGGAGAGGCACGGAGCAGAAGCGACACAGAGCGCGCGGTCATCATTTGAGGCAGTAGTTAAGGCAATGGTATGTTTTTCATTTGTACGATAGAAGCTATTAGGACCTTAGCCCTCTCTTATTGTTATCATCATTTTTGTATTGGCATTGTGAGATGAAAAATACTTAACTTCATTCTGCCTAGGGTTCTTGTTGGATTAATTGGTTTTCTTGCCTTTCTCTTCGACGATTGTAATTGTGTGACAGTTATAAAAATATTTCTTCTTACTCTGTTGTTGCATGTCGATTTTAGATAAAATAATTTTATTATCTCGGCATTGCCGACCTTCCTTGGATCTATGCGATCTCCTGTTGTGCCTTGTGTTGTTGTCTATGTTTTTACATTGCTGTGCGCATTTTCTATTAATGTGGGCGTTTTGTATATCACTGTGGGCATTTTCGTTTTGTAAATTTAGATCTGAGAATTCGTTATGAGCATTTTGTGTACCTCTGCGTTGCTTGACCAGATCCTTTGAATTTGGGTGTCTTTGTGGTTCCTTGAGCACTGATAGCTGCATTTTCTTTTCCTCGACACCATCCCTCTTTGGTTGATCAGAGTGGAAATTGTACCTAGAGGGTGTATCAGATTTCCTCCCTTGTAACTTGAGGCTTCGTCGTGTATGATGTGTGAGCTTGTGGATTTACATTGAATTCAATGTTTGGTTGGTTGAGTGCCTCGGGCACATTATTTTGACCTATTGTTTTAAAAACATTCCCCGCCATCAGCATGATTGGACTGAGAATAGGCTCTCTCAGGGCACACTTCCCTTCAGTCCACCTTCTGAGAGAGCTCAGGCTCACCCAACACATGAGCTCTCTCTCTCTCTCTCTGTTGCTTTCATCCTGTTGTGTACTCTTTGCGAAATTACCACTTGAAAAGAATCGGGGGCGTGTTGACCCTTGCAGTTTTATTTAATCACCATTTATGATTCCACATCGTAGCGTTTATGGAAGCGGGTGTATCTATGGAATGATGTATTGATAGATACTGCACTTTGGCAGTGGTTAATTTTAGCATCGAAACCTGTTTAGTGAGTTACTCACTTAGTGGGCCTGACAATGGTTCCTAAACTCTTCTTTCCAATTTGATTAACTATGTTTATGTTTATAGTTTGGTAATGAGATACTAATCCCATGTAATAGTTCTATAGTGCAGAATTAATTCAAAAAACTTGGATTAATAAAGGAGGTAAACAAATTGTATTTCACACTTCTCTCATCACTTCTACCTTTGCTTCTCCAACGAACGACTCGTGATGCTTCCATAAACAATACATTATCATGTGATACAAGAATAAACAATAGTCTATTATTCAGAAAGGAATGGAACTTGAATTGTACCATTGATAACATCTGAGAACATATAACATATTTCAAATTACTAAAGCATGGACTTGATGATTTTCTTCAACTGCACTTGTTCTTTCATGGCATCACCATAAACATTAGATAGGTATATTCAATAAAAGTATATAATAAATATTTAATATATCATATAGGAAGTGTAGAAACACAAGTGAACAAATTATCAATGAGGAAGTTTAAAATAAATACTTTGGTATTATTAGGATACATTACATCTATAGTTGATTAGAGGTATGTATTTTGATGGATTTTTTTTTTAATTTGTTTAAATAAACCTAATTTATGTTTTCCATTACTAAATTTAAACAAACTTAATTAACATGGATCCCGGAGATAATAAAAACCCAAAACCACCATAGGAAGACACACCAAACCCCAAATGAAAACTAGAAAATATAAACATGCACATTGATGAAAGGTCAAGGTATATTAGAGATCCCTCATGATTGTCACTAGATATTTCTCTGGACACCATTGTATATTCCATTGTAAGTTCCCAAGTCCAAATAACTAATATTTCTTATTACATGCATATAATTTTTTAATATTACAGGACTAGGCTAGATAAAAAGAAAGTTAGGGACCTAAACATTACAAAAAAACAATTATTGATCCTAAAAATGGAGTATCACCACTAGTGAAAAAGGGACACATTTATATGGAGTGGTGCACCTACCAACTATTTTTAGAGAAGTGGATGGATATTTGTTTTATGGTTTTCATAAAAATCCCACCAATAATAGGGAGGTGCCTCTATATTTCCTCGGAAAATTGTTGGTAGAATTTATGTTAGGCCTCCATCTGAATTACTTTGACATTAGTGAATTCAAGGGGGTGGGTTCTAGGTTTGCATAAAATGAAAAAAATGCTAGGTGTGACCCATTGCTAGGTCCTCATCCTCCTAATCAAAGGCCTAATCCCCCTACCCAACAAACTCCCATATCATGAAGAATCATGTAAACATAGATGTGCATCTCCACATTGACTTGGAGGCTGGTGCAGAAAAACACTTTTATAGCATTATGCCACCAATAGCTACCTACAAGTGATGTTGGGAAAGAGTCTAGTGTAATGTCACCTAACACAAAATGTTTTTATTTTAAACTTATTATAATTGTTAATATTATTATTAGACTAATCCTTGACTTGTTCATTTATCTATTGATATAAATAATTAGTTCTCATGATGTATAATGACAAGGATTCGAAGAAGTTTATTTCAAAGAATCAATATCTCATTTATACTCATTAAATACTCCATCAATCATTCTAGTTACGACATCGCCCGTCTTCATATATTATTACCAATATTATATTCTTATTTCAAATTACAACAAATTTCTCTACTACCATAACTAATCCCATAACAAATATTGCAGGTTCGTGTCAAAGATTAGGAAGGACTTAGTATCCCTTCTATTATACTTGGTATTCACTTTTCTTCTCTCCATACTCAGCTTTTATTGTATTCTAGTTGGTTATATTACGTTTACTTGTAAATTGGTATTTAACAAATCAATCGATTGTTCTTTCAAGGGTAAAATTTATTATCCTTATGAATTCTCCATTTAAAAACATAAATATTCATTTAAATGAACTTATTACAAAGTTTTTATATATATTGCATTCCATAAATTAGTAAACAATTCTTATGAGCATTGAAGTTTTACCTATGGATTGACCTTAGGACACATTGTAGTGACTCTATATCTATCCAATTAGAGCTCACACAATGTCTTTGCCATGAATTTGTATTCTCGTTGTGTACTGTAATACTCCTAGGCCAAAGCCCAATTGTAAATGTAAATGGAAATGTACTTAAGCTCATGTTGTTTGATATCATTTTTGTATGCACCTTCAATGACATAGTGCACACATGTACTGCACACTAAAATGATGAAGTGTGCACATTCTAGGATACCGAACACAACAAACTTAAGTGTGCGCGATTTTGAGGCCAGGGAGCCTTTATGTATATGCTGTGTTATATAGGATGGTGAGCCAGTTATTATAAGTTGGGAGGCTTATGTATTGAATTAGATCGGAGAGCCTAGATGCTAAAGGCCAGTGAGCCTATTTTTGTATATGTCTTATCGTTAATATAATACAGTGTTGCGTGTAGACTGCCCATGATAAAAGAGTATGGGGGACTAAACTCCACTAGTTAGGAAAAGGGGGGGAAATTTTTTAAGGAAAAGGGATAATCTAGGGATATTAAGCCAAAAAATAATATTATATTAATTTTCCTTAAAGTATAAAGTATGGATACTTATTTTATCCTAAGTTCTAAGGATGGGGACATATGGGAAAAGGTAGCTTCCAACATGACAAGTGTCAATTTGGGAACATGCATAGATATATTTTGGACTTAGTTCATTTTTCCATTCATTTCATCATCATTCACTCACTCATTGAGTTGCCCTTTGTACCTTTCTGTTACTATCACTGTACTTGTACCCATAGCCATACTTTTACCAGTACTGTATCTAGTTATATTAGGAGTTGGACTGAAGAAGCAGGTTGTGAGGCCCGTGGAAGATTGAAGAGGTGGGTTGTCAAGCCCATGAGAAAATCTCTTTAGGTGAAATAATTGTTGGGAATTAATTTCTGAAGGTGATAAACTATAGCTAGAGGGATCTGAGACTTCATGTTCAGCCTGTTGCTGAAGCCCAAAAATGAGGTGAGGAAACTGAAGGACCTGAGTAGAGAAGGGGCACACTTCCTAGGGTGGGACAAGAATGTGGGGAATGAGGGACTGTAGACTGTTAATTTGAGTTGGTACCTGTGACAGAGCTTTTCTCCTGTTGTCTGAGATACATCATCCTGGTTAGGAATCCCTTTACTCGGGTGGAGTTTAGTCCCAGCTCAAGGGTGACCCACTACTGAGAGTGAGGAGCAGGGTGATCTAAGGCCGAGACGTTCATGGAAGTTCTGCACGAAGTTGGTGGTATTTTTACCAAGATAAGTGTCAATTGTGTGCTCAATTACATGTCACATTATTATTTATGTGTTAATTTTTATGGGATTTTACTATGTGTGTTGCATGAGCATTTATTATTATTATTTTGTATGAATCTGTGCATTTGTAGAATGTATTTGTTTATTTTAAGTTTTATATTTAAAGTTCCTGAAGAGTTTCTGTGTGTATATGTTTTAATTATGTATATAGTTCAAAAACATTTATGTGGTATAGCCCATTTGGATGTTGGGGATATTACATCTATAATCCTAAATTAACTCACAAAATCATTATATCACAAACTCTGAGATCAATCCTTCTCCAACTCAGAGTGGGTCACATCATGCTAGTTTTTTTGACATGTTGAGGTTGGAATTACTCTCACTAACATAGTACACCTAAAACTATACTTAGTCTCTTATCCATTGTATTTTGTTCCTCCCTCTTCACTCTATTGTGGTAAGGTAAAAGCTCTAGAGTTATCACTCCATTTACATTGGTAGGGTTTCGACTCTTTGTTTTTGTTGGAAACATAACCCTTCATGGAATATGTGTTACTTGTAACATATTATGAATATGAATAGTCATATGTGATACAAAAATTCGTTAGTTATAGAAGACCAAGAGTCATTTATTGTGTATATATTCACCTATCTATTTAATGCAAAGACATCAAAATGGAGTTATCTTTTCTTCACACTCCTGGCCTAACAGTGTTATCAGATCCTGGCCCAAATCCATGAATAGATTCCTTGGCATTCTAAAACGTATATGCTAGCCTTCTTGTCTCTTTTCCTTCTACACCTTGATTTATTATTTGTCTTTATTACATGCTAATATGTCTAGCACACTCATAGATTCTCAATCTTTGTAGGTATTGCTCTATTATCTCCACATGTCCCTAAACCTAATTACTACTCTCACTAGTCGCTCCATTCTTTGGCATGAGCTAACCCCTAATTTTTCTCTTTCTCCTTGTGTTTATGTCTCCATTCACACAAATTATGGTTCTAATTTGCATCATATTTGGTTCCTTTCAACTGCACACCCATGAAGGTATTCCTAGTCTCCACTACACTGTAAGTGCATCTCTTCACTATTTTGCGGTATACTATGTAATATATTTTGGGTCATTCCTTATCGTGTAAATGAGTGGAAAAAATTCCTTGGTCGAGATTCTCATGGTATCATTATATGGCCAGAGTATCTAGTGCTCTTATGTATAGCTTGTTTGAAAAACATGGTGATGTTCTTATCCCTTTGGATTTCTCCATGGGACGTTCCATGACATCCATATTCTCTTGAAGAATATTTTATTTTCTGATGAAAAAATCCTAACCATTTTTTCTTTCGAGGAAACCATTTTATGAGATACTATGAGAGACAACAATATTTGTGTTACTAGAGTTGTGGTCAACACAAGGAATCCTTCAAGTGTCTATCCGTATCCCTACCATGCGATGCAGTTTCATTAATATGTGTGCATGTGCCTATTCTTACACCATCTCACATTTTTGGACTGCTTTGCCATTGTTTATAATATTGTGATAAAAACTCCTATAAAATTAGTAAACTATGTATGAATAAGTTGACACTCAATTTATGGTATTGCTTCCTTATTTTTCTTCCATCATTTTTATAAGCATCCAACATCAATTTTTGTAAGCATTCCTACTACTTTGACTTGGAATCTCACCATTCCCTTCTTGCATCCATTCTCTATTTCATTGGTGCAGTAGAAATAAAGTTCTAATTTTATTTATTAGAGAAGCTTCATTATATTTGTTAACGTGTGCAGAATACAATTCATTCTCTCATATCCATTCTTGGCATGGTGCTAACCAACAAGAAGAATTACAGAGAATGGTATAGGAAGATCAACATCACAATGATATTCAATGACATATGGAAAGGGATTTGTGAATCAAAATAAGTCCCTCAAAACAACAAAAGAGCTAAAGAAGATACAAAATCATAAGAAGAAGAAGTGAAATCTAAAGAAGAAGAAGATGTGTTAAAAATAAAGAGTATAAGAGCTTGTACATAACCAACCATACTGACCACGTATAAAGAATGTGAAATATGGGAAGACAAAGACCATAAGGCATATACAGTAATATCTGCAATACTAAGTGAGGAGGTGAGTTGTCATGTTTCTTCCATTTTATGGCACAGATTCTGAGCTTTAACTCTTACGAATAATGTTGAATCTCTTCAACCTAGAGTTGCATAATGATGACCCTATGTATTTGGATTCAAAAATCACAGTTGAATGTATGACATTGAAGCCACCGAAAAAAATCTTGACCTCCCTCTCATGGCCTTAATTAAGGCCCTCTACCATACATATCCTCACTAAGTTGAATCATTGTAAGAAAGTAATTAGATGAAATCCATGAAATTTCAAAAACTGGTAAAGAAAGTTCCATATCGTGAGAAATCCTTTGGAAAGAAGCCAACTCCTTCTACTAGGGAGACTATTTACCTTTCTCAGAAAAACAAGAATAAAAAACATGATTCTTCCAAAGCATAAAGCAACAAAATAGGAAGTGGACGTGGAAGAGAGAGTTTCATAGGTAGGGGGAAGTCACAACCAAGGTCATATATACAATCTCCATTGTACTCGGTGCAAAAATAATGTGTCACATAAAGAATATGATTGTAGAGTTCCATAGGACAAGATAAAAGAAGATAGACAAAATAAGAAAGAGGACAAAGGTAAACCTACCAAACCAACAAAAGTTAATCCACCTAAATATTTCCATTACATTGTTGATCACTACAATATATGAGTAAAAAATATTTATTTAACATTGAATATGGTCCTTGGAAAGATGCATGGCTTCTTAACATAGGTGAAATCTCTCATATGAAATTCTGAAAATATTTTTTTGAAGAATTCAATGACAGTGTAGATCTGGAATATTGTATTTTGCAGACAATTCTAGCCTCAGATCCTCGGGAATAGGCACCATCAGACATAAGTCTCTTGGGTTTTCTTTTGCAAAATGTACTTTATCTTCCTGAGTTGAAATGGATCTTTTTGTCCCTTGTGCTCATCAGAGAACAACTCCACTATATTCACATGATTGGTGAAAAAGTTGAAGTATGAAAGGATTCACATAACATGATTTTTATGACCAGAATGTAATATGGATGACTACTAAAGCTAAATGAAACATCTTCCCATACACACAATGTTGCATACCTCTCCGATCTCAGTGAAGGTGTAATGTCATCTTTTATTTTGTGGCATGCTATATTTGGTCATATCAATTATCATAGTATTTGTTTAATGATAAATAATGGTATTTATAGTCTTCCTACCATTCCTATAAAACCAAAACAATGTGATTCTTGTATTCTTGGAAAGCATAGAAAACAACCTTTCCATGATTCTACTTCTAGAGCATGTAGAAGACTTGAACTGATTCATTATGATTTATGCGGCCCTATGCCAGTTCCTTATGGAAATGGAAATAAATATATAATTTCCTTTACTGATGATTACACCAAGATGTTTTGGTTATAATTCCTAAAAGATAAATCACAATATTTTGAAACATTTAAAAATTATCATGTATAGATTCAAAATGAAGCTCTTTCTTGTACTGTCTCTGTTCACACTAATAATGAAAGAGAATATACATATAATGAATTTGAAGTTTACCTTTCCCAATATGGGATCAAACATCAAACAACAGTTCCATACAATGCTGAACAAAATGATGCATTTGAACGAATCAACAGGACACTCCTGAATATGGTTCATTCCATGATGTTTTAAATGAAATTTAAATTGATGTTTGGGGATGATGTAATTATATGTTTAGTTTATTTCAAAATAATGTGTCCATATCATGTTATAAAAAATATGAATCCTTATGAAACGTGCTACAGTTACATTCCTTCAATGAGGAATCTCAGGATCTTTCGTTCCACCTGCTATGTGGTGCAAACCCCTTCCCTCCTGGGGCTGTGCGACCTCCCAGTATCTGGATCTTTCCTTCCTCTGAGTTAGATCAACTCCTTGGGCTCCTGGTTGAACCCTCTACAAATGTACACAGACTGCTCTTTCTCTTTAGGTGCAGGCCCTGTGATGCCTGCACCCCTTTGTCCATGCGCTCTGATGCTCTTCAATTTTCGGTCGCTAGCTCCTTTACACTAGTCCCTTCCTTCAATATTCCCCTGGGTTATAACCTTGTAGAAATGTGCATTTGTGGGTGCTATCTCCTTTTCCACTAGCCCCTTATTACATGTGCCCTTGGGAAGCAACTCACATGACCACACAATTACCTGTTAAAGCCCGTGCACCTTCAATCCCCTGAAATGTTACGGGACTGTTGATCTCTCGATCTTGACAGTACCTATGGATTGATGGTTCAAATATGCCCTCTCCAAATCAATGGACAAGATCTATTCACAATTTTGAACTTCGGGGTTTTGAAATCTCAAACCTGTCTAACTCCGTATGAAAATCTTATGAAATAGAAGATCTTTCGCCACCTGTCCCTTCAAATGTGTGGCCATGATCCCCTCCGCGAATCTGGCCTTAGGGAATTTCAATTCTCAACCTTCCTTTCTTCTAGAGAACTTTCTCCGAAATGGCTCAATCTCTAGCCAGGCATCCTTCTAATCGACGAATCTACTCCCATTTCGGGGCTTTGGCCTCCTCAACCAGATCAACGGTCCTACGACTCCTTCCTCGATCAACGACCAAGATATTCTTCAAGTATTCATACCTATTCTTCCTTTGCTTTTCTCCATAGCCCTAGATCTGGCGTTGTGTTTCCTCCTTCACATCTAAGGATCTCGTCATTTCTGGGACTTTGGCCTTCATCATTCTCAAATCTCAACAACCACAAATCTTCAAAGTGAAATATTCTGGAGTGTTGGATCTTATGACAACTGTCCTCCCTTGATCCAACGATAATTAAATGGATATATAACAAAGTGAATCTCTGTCCTCCATGCGTCCCTTCGCAGATAAACAATCTCTGTGCTCCCTATGGGATCAACGACTCTTAACCACTTCAGCCTTTAGTGCTTCAGAATATTCTAAAACACTACTTCAAGAAAAACCCATAGTACAATCCTCTGAAGTTCATGATCAGGTGACACCTATCCAACCCAGATCAACGACTATTGTTCGCTTTAGGACTTTAGCCTTTTTCGATCTCAGTTTTCAACTGAAACCTCACCACAACTTACCCGAAGCTCACGATATGTTTACAAGTGTCCCTTTGCGGATCGACGACTCTCGACTCTCTGGCTCTTCGGGCTTCGGTTGTTTTAACCTTCTGTGCACTCGTTCCTCTCGAAGTGTCTTTCCCCGAAATGAAAGGATTTCCTCCATGCATCCTCCCAAACAATGGACGGTCCCAAATGACTTTAGGAATTCAGGAATTAAACAAGCGTACTCTCTTGCGTATACACAATGCTAAAGCTTGTGCAACTTTTCATGATCAAATGACGACTGATCCTTTCTTTCTCAGATTCGACAGATAAGATCTGGTCCCTCCTCTGCGCTTCTTTATATCACCAGACATTGATATAACGGTCTAGGCTCCTCCATACAAACAATCTGGAGGTTTTTGTCTCTCCTCCTCCTGAGATTTTGATTTCTTCCGACTTGGAAGATTTTGTCAGTCTTCAAAGTTTTTTAGCCTTTGAACGTTCTCCCGCAATATCGGCCTCTGGGTCTCGCCTGTGCGTTTGAATACACTATCTCTTCTAAGATTTAGGACTTCGCATAAGTTTTTCTCTTATGCACTCCTTGCATTATCTCTTATGAGTTTGATCCTTAGAGGATTTTTTATCTCCCACGCACTCCTTACGTTTCTGGGATTTTGTCAAACTCAGATTCGAAGGATTTATTGAAAATAAATTCTTCTCGCCCTCCTGGCATTCTCCTTGCTCAATGAACACCTTTCAAATCTCCTCCTTACAGAGTGTTCAGTAACTCTGGTTCCTCCTGAACTCAACACAAATTTCCTTATGCGCACTCTTGCACTCGCTCAAGGCCCACCTGGCAGAGCTCTACAAAGTTCTCAGTAAATTTGTTTCCATGTGTTCCTTCTGCACAATTCCCCCCCCCTAAGTTATTTAGTATCCTTAAGGTTCCTCTTGAGTTTGTGATCGCTCTGGTTTTCCCTCCTAGCACGTTATTTTATGACTCTACAGATTTCATATGCGCACTCCTTGCACTGGCTACAAAACCTCAATTGTTCTGTTGTGCACTCCTTGCACAACCTAAAGAATCCATAGTGATATTATAATACTCAATGAAGATAAAATAAATTTATCTCCTACTGCAAATGAAACTTATCACACATCCACAACATTCATTCATGAGAATACACAAACACACGATATGCAGGAAAAACAATTTTTCTATTATCTCTGTGTGTCTATACAAATGTTTACAAAAACTGGACTGCAACAGAGTCCTAGTTCTCTTGAGCTCTCCCTCAGAAATATTCTACCTCCTAAGTCTCTTAAGAATCTCTACCCGAGATCTCTCTGTCGAGTCTCCCAATTACAAAGTGACGGCTCTACGAGGTTATCCTCTTGACCGCCTTAGTGTTATCACTGTCTCAGTTACAGAACCAGGCTCCTATGACTACATTCCATAAATGTTTAACCATACATGACTACGATATGGACCTGCTACATGAAACCATTTAAGGAAACCCTATCCACTACCTATACAAAGGCATGGCCTATCATTTGTCATCCTTACAACACGAAATCCATATAGGATCAGATTTAAAATTTAAACATGGGAGGGTTGGTACTTCTCCCTTTCTCCATTATGCATCTGTATGTTGGCAAGCTAGTGCATTGCTGAGGTGGAGTGATGCTCATGCATCATACTCCACTACTGGGAAAATCATGAGCTCCTCTTCTCCAGTGTTGAAGTCCTCTTGGATCGCAAACTCTTCCTTGGAGTTGTCCTCTTGCTCCTCTCCAACTATGTTGTTGTTGCTGCTACTTCTTTTGTTCCTTCCCTATTGCTATGGTAGGCTCTCTTCTGTTCAACTCCCCTTTATTGATTGCTTCTCTTGATCTCAACATTAGCTTCCTGATCTCCTCTATTACTTTTTCCAACTACTCCAGTGGTTGGCTCTCCTTATGTAGTCTTCTCAGTTGCACTTCCTCCTTATCAGTGGGTAGACTGGTTTTGGAAGTTTGTCTAACCCTTGGAGTCAACACTTCATTCAGTCGACCTTATGAGAGACTAAAGGCTTCTAAGGAATAAGGATTCTACCTTATTGTGAGCCCCTTATAAATATTCATGAGTGACTGTCTCAGTATTCCCTCGTGACATCTTGGACCTCTCAAACTAAGTAATTTTTAACCTACAGTTCAGGTCATAACGCGAGTGCTAGTAGGTTGTGATAGGGACACTGCCACACCTCTCCCTGAAATTTCTGGTACCTGTGCATGACACCTTTACTTCTTATGTGAGACATATTAGAAAGAATCTTCAAGCCTGCATCCACTGACAAAAACACTGCCAATAATCCATATACATATATCATACTGAAATAAATCATATATCACATGTGCGTAAAATGAAATAATAAAACAAATACAATCCACTCCCTGACTCAATCTAGACTCCAAGGGATTCCATTGATTCCATAAACATCCATAACCTCTCATGTGTCCTACACACTCAGGGAAATTTCTCAATAGAAACTATGAATACATATACATCAAAATAACATTAACTCATAATACATCATCATCATGTTTAACTCATAATCGAAACAAAATCATAATGTAACATAACCAGATCACATGCACGCAAGTATCCTCAAAGAATAAGTCAATAAAAGTGTTCTCAGTTGAGCAAGATGTTACATACACCCCCTCTTGTTTTAAACTTCGTCGTAAAGTTTATACAGTATATGAATGCAAGTAAATAATGTATCTAACATAGATCTACATATCTAATGTATCAAATAAGTAGGGAAATTGTTGACACATCTCGTATGCGTCCTCCCAAGTAGCCGAGTGTGGACTATAGTTGTCCCATTGGACCTTGACCTGATAGAATATTCGCTTCCATATTGTCAAATGTGATGGTCCAAAATGAAGATTGGCTCTGCCATGATAGCACCCTCATCCGACACCTGCAAAGAACTCATGTCAATAACATGTGACAGATCAATAATATAATGTCATAAGACAGATACATGAGATACATCATGCATACACCTCAAATAATCAAGAAAGAATATTTGATAAGTCACGTGTATTTTATTTTCCACAACCTTAAAATTTTCCAAAAACCTATAAGAGAGTTTAGCACCCTTTCCAAACTTGATCGAACTCTTATGCGGTTTTACCTGGAAGAAAACTTTGTCACCAAGTTCATAACTATGGTCAACATGATGCGCATCAACATAACTCTTTGGTTGATTCTGCGCTTCTTTAGTCCTTTGTATTATTGATTGCATATGTTATTCATTTTATTGGATTACTTCCATGCCTACCATGACACTATCCTAAATTCGATCCAAACTTAATGACGTCTGACATGGTTACCCATAAATAAATTCAAACGGTGCCATCTTAATCATACTTTGGTACTTGTTGTTGTATGCAAACTATACCAATGGAAATAAATCTTCCCAATGTTTATGTTGGTCCATTACATACATACGCAACATATCCTCCAAAATATGGTTCGTTCTCTTTGTTTTTCCTTCTGTCTTAGGGTGATATGTTGTACTAAAATTCATTTGTGTTCCCAAGGATTCTTGGAAACTAGTCCAACACCGTCCTGTAAATACCGATCCTTGATCATATATGATACTTCTTTGTACACTGTGTAATATCAAAAACTCACTGACAAATAATCTAGCTATGTATTCCACCTGATACATCGTACATATTGGAATAAAGTGTGTACTCTTCATTAGAGTGTCAACTACCAAAAAAATCAAAATGTGGGTCATTGTCGTCAGTGGAAATCCAATGATAAAATCCATTGAAATGACCTCCCATTTCGATTCAAGAATAGTGTGTGGTTGTAACAATCCTGTTGGATGTATATGTTTAGCCTTCACTTATTGAGATTATATACATCTCGCCATGTAACTAAATATGTCCACTTGCATTCCTTTATATAAGAATAAAAGCTTAAGCTATTCCTTCATCTTCATGACTCTCGGATGAAGAATGTAAACTTCTCGATGAGCTTCACTTAGGATCAAAATTCGTAATTTGTAGTTAGGAGATATGCAAAGTTTGTCATTAAATCTCACCAATCCATCGATGTCTAATGAATATTCTTCAAACTTTGCTACCATCATGGTATTTTGTCCAATATTATCCTTAACTTCTTTGTACCAGGCCTCATCTATCATTAAATTTAGAATATTTTCTTGAATATTCTTCTGAAGAGGTATTATCAAGAATATGTGCAGTCTCTGACTCAACGCATCTTCCATTCTATTCACCATTCCTTTATTGTAAGTAATCTTAAATTTGTATTCACTAAGTAATTTTGAACAACACCTATGTTACATGTTAAAGTCACTTTGAGTAAATATATGTTGCAATCCACAGTGATCTATCTTTAATTTGAATTTTCATCCAATCAAATATTGTCTCCATACTCTCAAAGAATATAATATTGCTAATAGCTCTAGGTCATGTGTTGCATAGTTTACCTCATGCCTTCTCAATTTCATTGAAATGTGAGCGTTCACTTGAACGCCTTGCATCAAAACTTGACCTAAACCTTCCTTGGATGTGTCTGTGAATACCAAGAATTATTTTTCCATGTCGGAGACCTTTAGTATTAGTGTTCTCGTCAATAACTCTTTAAGATTTTGAAATGATTCCGTGCATTTCACTGTCCAATTTTTTTTCCTTTTTTTTTCTTTTGCAATTCCATGATCGGATTTGTTATCTTTGAACACCTTCAACAAAACATCAATAATATCCTTCTAAACCCATAAATCTATGTACTTATTGTACAATTTTTAGTGTTGGACATTTCATAATGGCCTCTACTTTCATTGTATCTATTATAACCCTAAATTGCACCACACATGCTTACCTGGCATCAGGTCATCTCATATCCCTTCTTTGCCAAAGAACTGCTAAACAACTCTTTGAAAGTCCTCTTTTATAAAGGCCCACACACCCTACTCCATTATTGCATGTGTGTACACGCTGACTGACCCAAAATAGCCCATGTGGACTGACAAAAGCACGAAAAAAGGAAAGTTTCCGACGGAACACAAAAGCTATGGGTGAGTTAACTGAAACTCTCGGCCATGCATGGCCGAGGGTTCGTCCAAATACCTAGCTCCTTCTAGCCTACAAAATAAGGGGTAGGGGTCCCATTTGAAAGGAGGAAAAATATAGCAAAGAAACTCTGCCCATTTGCATATTCCCATTGTCCCAACCCTTTAGCCTTTCTTGATGCCGAAGGAGATACAAAGAAAAGTAGTTGGAGGACAATAGAAGAGGAGACCAGGATCAGGTTCACGGAGTGGTGGCCGGTCTCAGCTTTAACAAGTTGACTCATTCAAAGTAATAAAGAAAATGCTTTTACCATCCCAATTCATGATTTTTTTATAGTTTGATTAGTATATGTTTTGATTTCTAACCCGTTGGTATATAAGTAGGATGCATGCATAGTTGTTGCTTGTCTTGTATGCAGGCCATCTTTGGAAGGAGTATTGTGAACAAGTAATCAAGTACAATGGAGGATCAACATCAAACGTCGAAAATGAGGTAGTTTGATCTTTCCATGCATTTACTAAGAAAAGGGAATTTAAATCTAGGGATGAAGGTAGAAAGTAGTTTTTCTTTGGTCATATCTACATGCAAAGTCTGAACTCTATTTGCTAGTCTGTAGGGAGATTTCTCTCACAACATAATTGGCGACCATACTGGGGAGACTCTCTAGGGTTCCTGGAATTTTATTTAGTTTTTGGGTAGTTTTAAAGACTAGTTTTTCTTGCATATTTTTTCTTTTAGTTTCTGTAAGGTCTGAGCTAGCATAGAGTCTGGTTTTTCATACCAGCTTTCACTGATTTGCTTGACTATGTTTGTCAGGACCCACAGAGGTACATGCAGACTACATAAAGTTTGCAAGCGTGTATCCGCTCCCTACTCTCTTACAGTCTGCATGTGAATGCTAGCTGAAGAAGTAGCAGTAGCATGTAGAGTTCATAGAACTTCAGAGGAAGTCAGCCTCTTCGCTGTTAGAATCACACATTCTCAGGGGGTTTTATGGAATTCTGTCTGAATATTGGTTGTTTGCAGTCCTATCTCAGATTGTTTTTTCTTTATCATTTTTTCTTACATTATTTGTTTTTATGTTAAAAAGAGTGTCCAAGCCTTTCAAGGGATCCTGATTATCAATATCAGTGGTCTCTTCCTGGTTTGGTCTATCTGTTTTCATTTTTATCGAAGTTTAGATATACATATGGCATGTACATGGTCAGCCTACATGTACATGCCATATGTATCTATCCAGCATGCATTCGCACGCGTGTTGTTAGATTAACAGTCACATGCTAGTACAAGATACCTTTTGTTGAGGGTAAGGTAGTCATCCTTTCTCTTGATAAGAATTATTCCTCTCAGGTGTTTGAATATCTATCAGAGGAGCTAGTAGCTTAGGATTAATCTTACCCTTAGCTTGTTTTTTTCTCATTTAAAAAAAAAGTTGTCATAAAAATAAAATAATTTTTTAAGGTTTTTAGACAAGTGTGAGAGTCATTTTTTTTTAAATTGCCAGTGTGTGATTTTTGACCTGATTCTTTGCGATCTGCGATTAGGCCAGAATTGTTTTTCCCGGTTTTTGCTTGTTGGTATTTTTTCTTTCTGCTTTATCAAGCATTTAAATAAAAAAAAATCTCTTTCCATTTTCTTATTTGGTTGAAGAATGTGGTTCTGCATTATTAGCCAGGGAAAAGTCATTTATTTTATCAATTTTTGGAGTTTACTTAGATCATAAGTAGCTTGTAGTCAAGTGAAATTTCTTTTGAGTTTGCTATCCAAAATCTTAGAAAATTAAAAATATTTATTTTGAAAAGTTGTTGAAATTTTGCATTAAGTAAAAGTTTTGTTTCCATCTTTTTTATTCATTTTTTGTTTCGTCTTTTACACAACATCAGTTTCACTTCCATACCCCTTAACATAAGACAAATCCATAAAATTAACGCTAAATTTAAAATCTACTAGACTTTTATATTTGTAGGGTTCACCAACTATTTCAGGATTAGGGCCTTGGATTAGATTGGAGAGGAAACTCTTCAAGGCCATTTAAAATCAAACATTGGAGTCTGAGTTAGGGAGTGTCTAAGTCCAGTCTCGTGAAATTTATCCGGTACCCCCCTCTAACACAGGGGATAAACACGAGGTCGCGTGTGGAAAGGTAGCAGAGATAACCCCTCCAAAGTTGGACCAATCGTAGTGGAGAACACATATAGAGGGCATGTCTTGGGATTATGTCATTTGCATTTGTCATGGGGCTTCATGGGTCTCGAATCCGTTCGAGATCCTCAGTTGTCTTCTGAACCATTTTCTCCTGATACCCTTGACAGGTTTTTGGCTCGATACCCTATTCATTGTGGTCTACCCAACTTTTGACTGTACCCGCTTGGTGAATGTTCGCGCGCTGGAAACCTAGTTTCCAATCTTGTTTAGGGACATAAACATGTGACTACGGGGGTATACCGTGGTACCTAGGATAGACATTGGGCCAGACTTTGCAGAGTATACCCGGAGGGTTCTTTCGTGTTCGAGTTTCACTTGCACCGGTAAGTGTCTCTAGTGTTGGTTGTTGTAACTGTTCTTCTAATTAATTTAGTGTTTGTCTGTCTTATCTTCTAGGGTCTTTTTTAGTGTGTATTACTTTTGAACATTTAGACTACCTTAGGGTGTCTTGGATCTTCTCACACAGTGGAGGATCCCAAGATCCGTCAGTCACAAAGGCTTCTTGGCCTGTTGCCAGTTACACTGCAGCCACCCCCACCACAATTAAGGTGAAAGCTAGACCAACAAGGGTTTTTTGAAGCGACTGGGTTATAAGCCATTATTCCCAACCAACCCCTGGAGGAATCGAATGTTTTGGATCTTGAAGCAACCTCTCTTGGCCCATTTGAAACCCCAACCATTGATTTCTTAACACCTTTCATCGTACCAATTCAATTTTACGAGCGCCAGACAGTGTTGCACACAACAATGGAAACAAATGTTGTTACTACTTCTGGGAATTCTTCAATTCCCACCACGGTTGTCACCACAGGAGAGATTTAACCTCCTAACCCACCATTGTCAGTTTGATCCACCATGGTCTTGACCGTAACTATTTCGTACAGTGGTCTGATCCCGTCTTTGGCGGCGACCACAACCCCTTTCACACCAAGTGCGACAGGCCCTCCGTTCTCATATGGGATGGCTAGTTCAGCTACAAGTCCTGTATTTTATTACTCCACTTTATAGACTTTAGGTCTGGGGGCAGGGAGCTCTAGAGCTCCTCTTCAAGGTCACATGGGGGGCACTCCTTCTCCTTTTAATAGTTTCCCTTACAGAGGAAGTCATATCCCTCCTTCATCCCCTTCACTCGGCGACTCGCATTAGCTATCAGCTGGGCAACCTACACACAATAGTTTATTTGGAGCAGGGAGTCAAGGACCACCTTCACATAGTATGTCGGTAGGTTCGACACCATTTTCTTTGAACATAACGTTTGGTAACAACAACTTCTCGTTACCCACTTTCTTGACTGGGTGCAACCCCATTTTTGGACAATCTACTCCTATGCAGGGTACTATTCCTGCATAGGGGGCAAACCCAGTAGGACCTTGGAATTCAGGGCAGGGATCTGTCCCCTCATCCAGAATGTTGATCTAGGGTAATTGTTTCCACAATAAATGGAACCTCGGACAAACTACTATGCCTATCCCCACAGGACCAGCATGGGGTAATCCTTCCCAAAGTCCTTCGAATATAATGCATGCCCAACAAGCTATCTCCTATTTGGGAAATCAGTCAATGATGTCTCCACATATGAAAAATACATACACTAGTCAGGGCCATGGTTTCTACCAGAATCCGGGCCAGTAGCCAAACTTTTCCTAGCAACCTAGTGCCAGTCAAACTCCAGACCCCTTTTTCCCAGGTTATCACCAACAACCCAAACTACCTTTCCTGACGACTTTACACTTGCCAGATCTGACAAGGTTGTTGAATGACCCTATTTGTCATGATCTGCGTTGGCCTCCTATGCCAACAAAGATGCCTTCAGACATTCCAAAGTTCAAAGCCAAGCCTAACAAAGATCCAAGAGATCATGTGACTACCTTCCATCTTTGGTGCTCATCTAACTCATTGAGGGATGACTCTGTACAATTGAGATTGTTTCAACGTACTCTCATTGGGAGTGCCACGAAATGGCACATTGAGCTTGATGTCTCAATATACTCTTCTTTTGGCGAACTGGAGATGGCTTTCCTGAACCATTTCCAGTTACCTGTGAGATACGACTCTGGCACAAAGATGCTAGCCAATTTCGAATAGACAACATTGGACCATATCTCTAATCACATCCGAGAATGGAGATGCCAAAAGAGTTTAATCAAGGTAATAGTCCCACCAACATTCCTGCTAGAGTTGTTCCTTAAGTCTTTGGTCCTACAGTTATCCAAAGACGTTGCGACGCCAGGAGTTTTCTCCGAAGAAGATGACATCATGAGGGTTCAATAGTTTGAGCTCATCTATTCTCATTCTGGTTTATTATACAACATCTTGCCAGATGCACCATGTTCAATACTGGATAAAACTAGACAGAGAGCTGGACCACATGCCAATGGTATTGTTGGTTCAGCACAAACAAAGCTCGTTGAGCAATTGATGCAGCAGTTAGCTATACAACACACAGTGGCCAATCAAACTACTTATTTGGCTGCTCCCCCTACCAAAATGTCGGAGGTACACACAGTGCACTCGACTAACCCAAAGGACACCCAGTAGCCCGAAGGGAAGAAAATATAACAAAAGAAAGGTAAGGGGGATAAAAAACCCACCGATAATGTTGGTGGGGACAACAATGAAAAATGAAAGGCGAGGTATCCATGCAACTTATGTGTGGAAGACCACCCGATCCATCTATGTCCTCGACTTGCAGAAGCCCAAAAATTTGTCACGCAACAACAATAGGCGGTGTTGACTAATCCATTTCAACATGGGAAAAATCTAACTCAAGCCTCTATAAGCACTGAAGGGGGTAGCCAAGAACCCTATCCGCCTCCGAACCACCCCGCATCCGCGAACGTATATATGGTTAGGGGTGATGCTTTTATATCGACTAGAGCGCACAACTATAGTAAACCAAGCGCTTCTGAGAAAGGTAAAGAAGTTGACCTCCCATCTCTTCCTCTACAAATTGAGAGGACGTTGGGAGAAACAATGACATGCATTCCAAAAGGTGAATTTAAAAAATCTTCTCATAACCCAAATGCAAGGGCCACCCAAAACAACTCTGTGGTGGAGGATTTATCACAAACCCCTTGTGCGATGTCTACTTTTGAGGTCCTCCAAAGCTTCCCTTCTCAGAGGAAAGCCTTGTTAATCACTTTAGGCTCTACCAAGACTTATAATCTAGGTACTATCATGTTGGATACAACTGATTTAAAACCTCATCTTCCTTACCACGTAGCATTTCAGATAGTAGTGGCTTATCCCACAAAAACTTGTACTCATAATATCTTCCGCACAGTGGTTGATGAGGGTGCCTCGACATGCATTATGTCGTTGGCATGTTGGAAGGCCATTGGCCAGCCCATTTTGTCTCCATCACCTACTCTCCTCACTGCTTTCAACGGTCGTTCATTCCGACCACATGGCATCATTCTTTCTTTCCCCTTGTAGTTAGGACGGAAGACCATGTGTGTTGAAGTAGAGGTAGTCGATGCTCCCCTCAACTATAACCTTTTGTTAGGATAGAGTTGGACTTATGTTATGTAAGTTTTGGTTGCTACATTTTTTCAAGTCTTGTTGTTTCCACACAAGGGCTGGATAGTGACCATCTATCAATTGTCTTTCTCCAGACCTGACCCAGCTTTGGGGGCATCCACGGTCCGGATGATTGATAATCCTCAACAAAGTTTCGTCAATGTAGGAGTTGGTTTGTGCCAATCCTTGATGGGTACCTTCGGTTACCCACCTCCTCATGGCGATATCAAATTTATATCTAATCACCATAAGGTTGAGATTTTTCAAGTTGCATCGTTCCGCGTGACTTATTTCGAGGATTCGTGGATACTTCCTTCCCCATCAACCACGATAGATGAGACAGGGCACCCAAGCATTTCCATGCCCTTATCTGTCACTGAAGTAGTGTACTCTTTAGTACAACATGCTTCAACTAACCCTGATCCGACTCCTGCACAAGAGTTAGATCCACTTCTAGAGCCTATTTGAGCTCAGGGTTATCTCACTAACACTAATTCGTTAGACTTAGTCTTGCCTTCGGACGAAGCAGTAATTGAAGCAATGACTAGTCCAGACAAACCTTGGGAGGATCTTCCTCACAGATCATATTTTCTCCCAGAGTTAAGACAAATCGAAGTAGGATAATTCACCATGACCCTGAAGGGAGATCAGTTGTTCCCTATTAATCTCTTAGCTACACACGAAATTTATGCTGAGGGAAATATGGCAACTATTGCTGAAACCGTACCGATCAATATCTCCCAAAACCCTGGCGTCGTGGAGAATATCTTCGTCGGAGGGGATTTCTCCCCCGAAGAGATTCAAATCTACACAGATCTTTTCAAATAATTCTGCGACGTGTTTTCCTGGTCTTATTAGGAGATGCCAGGTATCGATCCAAAAATAGTTGAACATGAGATCACAACGTATCCTGATGCCAAGCCTGTTCGACAGAAGCTTAATCCAGTTAATCCTAAGAAAGCAAGAACCAACAAGATTAAGGTTGAGAAATTGCTAAAGGCAGGTTTTATTTATCCTATCCATTTGACCCAATGTGTGTCAAATCCTATGCCTATCAATAAAAAACAAGGCACAATTTGTGTATGTATCGATTTCCATGATTTGAACAAGGCATGTCCCAAAGATAATTTTCCAACACCATTCACGATCATATCATTGATGAATGTGCTGGTTGCGAGGCCTTTTCTTTCATGGATGGTTTTTCGCGATATAATCAAATCCAAATCAAACTCGAAGACCAACACAAAATGACATTCATTTGTCCTTGGGGTACATTCGCGTATCGTAAAATGCCTTTCGGTCTTAAAAATGTTGGAGCCACCTTCCAGCGGGCCATGTCTTTTTATTTTCATGATCTCAAGCATATAGTCGAGGCCTATCTAGATGATTTATCATCGCGATCTCGCAAGAGAACGGATCATCCCACACACCTTAGACTGATCTTCGAACGCTGTCGCTACTTTTGGATTCACTTGAATCCAAACAAGTGCATCTTCTGCATAACATCAGGACGTTTGTTAGGTTTCCTCATATCAACAACAAGGATCATGTTCGATCCTCTCAAGGTGGAGGCAATAATCCAGTTTCCCCCCCCATGCACAATCCTTCAACTTCATAGTCTATAAGGCAAGGTGAACTTTTTATGATGCTTCGTCGCCAACTATGCCGATATCACCAAGGGATTTATGTGTTTACTGAAGAAATATGTTCCCTTTTACTGGGATGATGCCACTCAATGCTCTTTCGACACATTAAAACATGCCCTCACAATTGCCCCTCTGCTACGGCCACCTAACTATAAAAAATATTTCTTATTATATATGGCTGCCGCAGAGTCAACCATTGGCATGGTTTTAGTTCAGGAAGATGACTCGTTCTCAGAATACGTGATATATTACCTAAGCCGAGGCCTCATAGGATTGGAATTCAATTATTCTCATATCGAAAAACTTGCATTGGCAACAGTTCATGTTGTTCAACGGTTCTGTCATTACGTTATGTTTCGCAAGACCACTGTCATTGTTGTCATGAATCCATTCCAATACATGTTGAAATGACGGGTAATCGGTGGAAAAATCAGTAGATGGATAGTCATCCTCTAGGATTTTGAATTAGACTTCATTTCACCAAAGTCCAAAAATTCATTGGTTTTCGCAGAGCTTATTTCAGAACTTCCGGTTGGGTCAGGTGATGTTGTGCCTGAAGAATCGCCTATCTGGGGAGATATTTTTTTGGTTGCATCTTCGAATCCTTGGTACAGAGATATACTTATCTATCTCCAGACTTTGAAGTGCCCCACTTTTGCTTCTCATGATGAGCGTCGATGAATATGCCATCAGGCTAAGAATTATCGCATACTCGATGATACGTTGTATTGGAGAGGTGTAGACTGCATCCTACGCCAATGTATCACTCATGAGGAGGCAATTATCGTGCTTAACGATTGCCATACTGGAGCTTGTGGCGGTCATTTGTATGGGTTGGCAACAGCCCAAAAGATTCTACGAACAGGTTACTTATGGCTGACACTTATCAAAGATTGTATAGAATCAGTCAAGAAGTGCCATCCTTGCCAAATCTTCTCTTAGAAGATGAGGGCACATCCCGCTCCCATGTTTCCTGTCATCACAGTTGGTCCCTTCACCAAGTGGGGGATTGATTACACTACTTGAAACCCCCCTTTAGCAAGGGGGCATCGCTATATCATCGTAGTTGTAGACTACTTCACAAAGTGGGTCGAAGCTATGCCAATGTTTAAATATGATGGAGAGACTTCAACTCTCTTTTTATTCAACCAGATCATAGCAAGGTTCGCCGTCCTGAGGGAGATTTTCACTGACCATGGAAGTAACTTTCATAATCAAATGATGATCAAATTAACATCAAATCTTGGGTTACGGAAGGAACATTCATCACCCTATTACCCCCAGGCTAATGAGGAGGTGGAAGCTGTAAACAAAACTCTTAAGACTATTCTACAACGAACTATCAAATCCGCCAAGTCAAATTGGCATTTGATGCTATAATCGACATTATGGGCTTACCAAACATCTGTTAAGATTGCAACTAGTTTCTCACCTTTTCAACTCGTTTATGGGCTGGAGGCAGTCTTTCACATCGAATGTCAGATCCTGTCTCTAAAATTGGCAGTACAATTATTGCCCGACACTTCTCAACTCGAAGAAAGGTTAGTATACCTTAAGAAACTCAATGAACAATGTCGTGATGTGGCCCTGGCCAATGAGGCTCACAAACATAAGGTCAAGTGTCAATATGATAGGTTCATTCATCCTCGGATTTTCTCTGAAGGTGACTTTGTCCTGGTCTATGACCAAGATAAGGACCCCCTGGGGGAAAGCAAATTCAAACCCATGTGGTTCATACCTTTCATCATAAAAGCGGTATTAAAAAAGGGCACCTATCATATGGTTGATTTCAAAGGGAATTCTTTGTTGTAGCCTAGAAATGGGATCTACCTGAAGAAGTATTACTCATAGGTAGGACACTGTGGGTAACTGTTTGTAACATATGTATAGTCTTTGTACTATTACTTTTCTGTTTCTTTCAAATGTTATGGACGTGTCATTAATGTTATCTTTTGTCAATATGGAAGATGTCAAGTGATTCTGAGGTGTTCCTTGGGTATGCATACAGTGCTAGTCGTCACACTCAGAGGCTTGCCTCCGCATCTTGGGTAATCTTTACACCTCAGGTCTAGTTGTTATCCTCCGGAGGTATATGCTTAGGTGACACCACAAATAATGTTTCTGAGTACAGTGCAGTTATTGAGTTGCTTCGTGACGCTTTGTCATTGGTTATCTCTCATCTTCAGGTCTATCTCGATGCTCAATTGGTTGTGTCTCAGTTAAACAAAGTATACCGGGTTCATGATCCAACTTTACACCAAACATTCCTTAGGGTACGTCTCTTAGAATGAAACTTTGATTATATTACATATTTTCATGTTCCTAGGAGATTAAACCAAATTACAAATACTCTACTAATCAAATTTTAGATTGGCATCTTGCACACATATAAAACAACATTGACATAAGCATGTAAATACATTTTTGCAAACATGATCCATAAGACACAAAAGACCAAAAAACCATATATAATATCATAAAAGTAACCAGACTACATGAATGGACGCAAGTGCCTCAAAAATAGGACCAATAACGATTCACAAGGATTATGCCCTCAAAAAATATATACAAGTAGTGCTTGTGGCACGTAAAATGTCTAAATAGGTTTAGGGCCTATGGGCCCTGTTATACTGGTCCACATCATGAGCTAGACACCTAAACAATCGGACCCACATCTGAAGTACCCCCACTACATGAGGCTTCATAGATGGCGGCAGGTCCTCAATCTTTGCAATCGAGACTGTGCGAGTGAGTGAAGTAAAGTTTTTCTCAACTCATCTGAGTACTCTCTTAGGCTCCTCGGTTGGAAGGTCTCCTGCTACTGTTGGTCCCCCAGTAGTGGCAGCTATGGCCCCTGGCCGAGGATGACGCTTGTTCCTTGCATAATCGGCAGGTCGCACAGGTCCCACATTTGCATGCAACAAACATATATCCGTCAAATACTCTAGCATATAAAAAATATGATATATATAACAAAAACGACATAAAAATCACATATACAACAAAAACACTATAAAGGTGGAGACTTACCCATCTCCCCTCGCTCCTCACCAGGAGGCATGGGTATCTCAGGATCTCTCGAAAATTCTATCCCTGCATATGGGTAATCCTCGATCTTAAGGATCTGTCGTGACATCCATGCAAAAAATTCATCATCAAAGGACTCATTGTTCCTTCCACCACCCTGTCATGGCAGTAATACTGCCCATCTACATACAGCAGAAAAAGAGGTCTGATATTGTCGTACCATTACCCGAGGACTAAAGCTCAGAACTCTCTCGAAAAATAAGGAACACAAAATAGTCCCGAACCCGAAGTTCCTTTGTCTCCACTGATGGAAATCTGTCAATTGCCTCTTCATACACTCTAGTAGTGTGGTACTCCAGTAAAAAATTTATGCATTCAAGCATTGGATAGCACAGTTCATCTGTGCATGGGACACCTGATGCAAGGCCGTTGAACCGGTAATCCACCCAATGAGCAATAATATTCCTTGCAACGATAGGTTAATAATATTACTTATGGGTACCTGGGAGCTCGAACGGTTTGTCCCATCCTCACAGTACAGGGCTATCAGTTCCGCTATGTTATGCGGCCCCGACGAAAACGTCCTGAAATTGACTGGCTCCCCTCTCCTTGAGAGGCCAGTCAAAAAGTAGATATCCTCTGTGGTAGGCACCAGTGATTGCCCCTCTAGCATGAAAGCCTCTACATCAGGGTGCCAATAGTCAACCAAGGCATTCACTAGCCTCGGTTGCGCCCGCATAAACGGACACAGGAAGAACTTTAGAAAACCACATTGCATCAACGTGACCACGACATTCGGATCTCCCGCAACCAACTCACCAACTTCTCCATGCTCCCTTTGCCTCCAGTTGATATACATCCTGCCAAAACAACAAAGTTCAGGAGGGTGAGTGAGTGTTCTTTAGTTCTTTTGGTTTATAAAGGGAGGTCCACGTGTGTTGTCTAGATGAAGTCACGTGTACACGCAGGCAGTTTTTACTCTGCCCGAGTGTACACACGGCTTGTCCAGAGACAGACCACGTGGACCTAGGGCCGACCTTTTAAAGGTCGACACCCACCCAAAAAATGAAATGAAAAGAAAAAATAAAGAATTGAATAGCTAGATAGGGGAGTTTGTACTTACTTGGTCTAGATGGGAGTTTGTTTCATCCATTGTAGCTCCCGGAATCATCATTTTTTTGAAAGGGGGTGTTTTGGCTCCAGAGTTAATTTCCAAATTAGCAATGGTGACAATGAGCTACCAGTGTCTATTTATAGACTTTTTGGCCTCTTTTTGTCACTTTTTTGGCCTCCCTTATCATTTTCTTTATACCAAAAATCATTTAGAGTGACTCAGGAGTTATATGTGAGGGATTTGATCGAGTATTGGGACATTTTTTTTTTTTGAGTTTTGAGTAAATTTTGACGGTCCATGAAAATTTTTATGACGATCAACTTGAGCATATAGGTTAGGTTTCTACCCTGATTTTTGTATCTCATTGTATTTTTCATTCGCCATAGGATTTATCCCATCAGATTGTGACATAGAACCATCATCTCTGCTTTAGAAGTGTCGCAATTTGACGGTAGAGCTTACTGGAACATGGATGCCCTAGGTAGATCCTGGTTGCATTATGGCATTCATGATGTCTCTAAAAATAATGTAGGCTCGATAGTCCTTATAGTCTTTCCTGAATATGAATTTGAGCCTCATTTGCATGATTCTTCTTCGCTATTGACCTCATTCTCAGGACTCCCAAAAAATAATGGTTCTTGTTTTAAGCTCTTTTCAGACACTCTAAATATGAAAAGATTGTCAAGCGATCCTGTGGCCTTTCACACTCATTAAACTGAAATTTGAAGTCACATATGTCTGGTGGTAGTTTACCCCTTTTTCGGTCCGAACGGTCAACTATACGAACAAAGGTATACTCTATGGAACTTCATCTCTATAGAAGAGTACTCTCAGGTATAATTTTATCCTTTTTTCGGGCTTAAGAGACTAAAATTACGAAGAAGGAACCCCAACGGAGTCCATAGTTAAGCTCTTTTCAGACTCCCTAAAATTGAAAAGATTGTCGAGTGACCTTATTCTTTCACACTGGTTAAATTGGTCCAAAAGAACATTCCTGGAAGATTCCATAGTTAATCTTTTTTCAGACTCCTTAAAAATGAAAAAATAGACGAGTGATCTTTTTCTTGTCACACTCGTTAAAATGGTTTTGAATCGATGTGTTATCGGTCCTACTTTACCCATTTTTCAAACCAACTAGGTTATATCCGAAAACGGTACCCCAAATAGAGTCTCCTTTTATGTTTTTTCAGACTCTCTAAATATGAAAAACCACTGATCTTACCTTCTCTGGGCTCATTAAACTTACATCGAAGAACGTTACCATTGTGTGTTTTGTTAACCACGTTTTCATACCTTCTATGTCAGCCTAGTAACAGTTTGCTTCTGCGTTTTAACACCCTTGGCCCCCGGAGGATTTTTCCCGAGTATCATTCTGCTAGAACATCAATCTTGTCCTTGTGCCTTGAGCTTGTATGTTTGCAACACTCATTCCTCCTTTGTATCGTAATATTCCTTTATTCTTTTTCCACAATTATTGAAAAGGACAAAAAAAAAAAATCAAATATACCCCAAAAAGAGGAAGGGAAGAGTATTTTCTTTTTTGTAAGCACAATGAGTTTCCCTTGGATAACGCACATATGTCTTTTTGTTCATTAGATTGTGGGATGTAGTACGACCTTAGGGAGCCTTTTCTCACTATATAGAGTTGTGTCCTCCACCATTTGGTTATTCTTCCAAACATAGGGAGAGTTTGCATTACTTCCTTCTTGGTAGACTTATGATTAATTTCATGTTGCCTAAGTCTCATCATTTGTCGTGTTATTATCCAAGGGAAGTTTGTCACCAAGCCTGAGTCAGCCCCTCTGCATTTTTATCTCTTGCCCTCATGCCTGGCCATCCCGAATGTCCAATCAAGTCCTTGTTTGAAATCAATGAAGCCTTTAGTCTGATCATCAAGTCCATGACTGACGAGCCGTTGAAGACCTCTGGGTAGTGCAGTCATACACTCATATTACACTCCTAACTGAGTTTGGAAGATTTTGAAGTTGTTTCTCGAGATTTGAAGACCTCATCTCCAACCATCAGGCTGAATCAGCTTCTAGAAGATGGATACTCTATATGTATATCTTTCTGATTTCGAGATGTAGCTCCACTGTGTATTGTTTGCGGCTACTCTTTATATAGTTATATGACATGGATCTATAGTGTATTTGATTGGTAGCCATGATTATATTTTATCCCGAGCATGAGTATGCCCATCTCAGTGAGACATATGTTATTTTATAGACAACGACTCCCAGTTCCTGATCCTTGGGCTCAATCGTTCGGCACATCAGTAAATATTGGTAATGTATTCCAACCATCAGATGCTCTTCTGACCTCATACATTAGGGGGCATCTATTATAACCCTAAATTGCACCACACATGCTTACTTGGCATCGGGCCATCTGATATCCCTTCTTTGCCAAAGCATTGTTGAACAACTCTTTGAAAATCCTCTTTTATAAAGGCCCATGAACCCTACTCCATTACTGCATGCGTGTACACGCTGGCTAACCCAAAACAACCCACGTGGATAGACAAAAGCACGAAAAAATGAAATTTGTCGACGGAACACAAAAGCTATGGGTCAGTTAACTGAAACTCCCAGCCATGAATGGCCGAGGGTTCATCCAAATACCTAGATCCTTCTAGCCTATAAAAGAAGGGGTAGGGGTCCCATTTGAAAGGAGGAAAAATATAGCAAAGAAACTCTGCCCATTTGCATATTCCCATTGTCCAAACCCTTTAGCCTTTCCTGATGCCAAAGGAGATACAAAGCAAATAAGTTGGAGGACAGTAGAAGAGGAGCCCAGGATCAGGTTCGCAGTGTGGTGGCCAGTCTCACCTTTTGCAAGTTGACTCATTCAAAGTAATAAAGAAAATGATTTTCCCATCCCAATTGATGAACTTTTTATAGTTTGATTAGTATATGTTTTGATTTCTAACCCATTAGTATATAAGTAGAATGCATGCATAGTTGTTTCTTGTCTTGTATGTAGGTCATCTTTGGAAGGAGTATTGCGAACAAGTAATCAAGTACAATGGAGGATCGACATCAAATGTCGGAAATGAGGTAGGTTGATCTTTCCATGCATTTACTAAGAAAAGGGGATTTAAATCTAGGGATGAAGGTAGAAAGTAGTTTTTCTTCGGTCATATCTGCATGCAAAGTCTAAACTATATTTGCTAGTTTGTAGGGAGACTTCCCTCATAACAATATCCATAGCAATAGCTTCACCAGATATGATATTTCCCAAATAATGAATCTTTGATTGGTAAAAAGAACATTTTGATAGCTTCCTATACAATTTGTTTTCTCTAAGACACTGTAGAACCAATATCAATTTTTCTTCATGTTTTTATTTCATCCGAGAATAAATCAATATGTCATCAATAAATACTTGAGCAAACTTATCCAATTATTCATAGAACACTCCATTCATCCAACTCATCAATACTCCCAGGGAATTTGTCAATCCAAATGGTAAAAAATAAACCCATAGTGTCTAAATCTCATCTTAAATGTGGTCTTGGGGATATCTTCCTCCTTCATCTTTAATTGATGATATCTCGATCTCAAGTTAACCTTAGAAAACACATTTCTCCTTTGATCTGATCAAATAAATCGTCTATCCTTGGCATCAGATATTGGTTCTTGATCATAGTTTTGTTCAATTGATGGTAATCAATACAAAGTCTCCATGACCCATCCTTCTTTCTCATGAAAATAATTGGCACACCCCAAGGTGACACACTTGGATGTATAAGTCTCAAGTCTAACAATTCCTTCAAGTGCATTTTCAACTCCTACAATTTAGGAATTGACATCCAATATGGCGTTCTGCTCTCATTTCAGTTCCAGGTTTCAAGTCTATTTTAAACTCCAACTCTCTTTCGAGAAGTAATCCTGGCAAATATTCTAGAAATACATCTACAAACCTTTGTACTACAGGAAGGTTTTCTAGTCATTCCACTTTTCCCTTTTCATTTAGTGCTAAGATGAAATATAACTTGCATCCCTTGCACATACTATTATGCAATTGAGGGAAGAAATAAACCTCATAGAAACCCCCTGGTTTGTTCCTATAATTACCCTATTCTTTCCCAAATCATTTGTCAAACTTAACTGTTTTATCTTGCAATTAAGTATCACATCATGTGATTCTATCCATTCTATGCCTATCACTATGTCATAAGATCATAATATTGTGATGTATAGGTTGGCCTTTGTAATGTCCCCACTTTGGGACATTATCACAAGGCAGAGATTTATGATGACCAGAGTAGCCAGATGGGTGCTAGAGTGAGTACAAGGGTATTTGAGAGGCATTGTGGGGTCCATATTGCATTGATGATCATATTCCATCATTATGAGCCATTCTTCACAGGTTGGCTTTGGTTTCGTTGCATTCTGACGATTTCCATGATTTTGACTATTTTGAGCTATAAGTCAATGGACTTCACTAAAGAGGTCATTTTGGGCACATTACTTGGGGGAACCTCTCAGTGTAATAGATCATTAGAATTGGGAGGAGAAACACTACAGGATGGGATGGCTAGAAGTGACTTTCAGTGGCCAGGGAAGACACAAGGAGAGATAATGAGATTTTCAAAGGTAAAAGGTTAATTAATTAATTAAAGTGATTTAATTAATTAATTAAATGTTAAGCCCTAATATTGGCTCATTACCCCTTAATTGGGGCATATTAGATTAGTAATGCTATTTTATTTATGTCGGCTTTAGGCCATTAGTTGTAATTTAGATGAGTAATGTTA
>JZKD02S0055627.1:1946623-1957307 GCA_000966675.3 Picea glauca | reverse complement strand
CTGGCTTCTAGCTAGTGAGCCCAATATTGGGGGTTTTAAGGGTTTTGACATAACAAACCCTAGAGGACGATTCGGTGGTGAAAGATTCCACCTATCTTGTCCCAAGCTTGGTCTCTAAGTTGCAATACTCTCCCACACCATTCTAGTTCCATATCTACTCAGTTGCAGGAGGATTCTACATCAGTTTCATGTGCAGATAGAGAGAGGACACACCAGTTCAGGGATTCGAGCAAGAGGGGCGCACCATCTTTAGAGAGAGATTCGTTGTAGGAGATTGGCAGGGCCGTTGAGGATTCTGTCACTTGGGTTTTCATTGCAGGGCCTTAGACATCAGATCTAGTGCTTTCTGAGACAGTTTTATGGCTCATATTATTTCTTGAGCAGTGGGGCGAATTGAAGAGAAGGAGGGCGTTTTTGAGATCCAAATCCAGTCTATTTGGAGGGGTTACACTTCAGATCTGACCCTGAGACTTTACCTACTGACTTGTAGTGTCCCGATCTATATTTATGGAGATTTTCAGAGAATTTGGAGGCCTCCTACAGCAGGGCCGAATTATCTAGGGTTTCAGCCATCGAGTGGGGCGCACCATTCAGTGGGGGATTTCAGATCTACAGAGACTGAGAGGGATCTTGGAGATTCGGTCACCTGGGTTGTTCTTACCATCACCCGATCTATCAGTTGGCATATTTATTAGGGTGATTGGACACTTTTGGCAGCAGGGCCGAATTATCTAGGGTTTTAGTCATCCAGTGGGGCGCACCATTCAGTGGGGGATTTTAGATCTACAGAGATTGAGAGGGATCTTGGAGATTCTGTCACCTGGGTTGTTCTTACCATCACCCGATCTATCAGTTGGCATATTTATTAGGGTGATTGGACACTTTTGGTAGCAAGGTCGATTTATTGAGGGTTTCAACCTTCTATTGGAGCGTGGCATTCTTCAGTTGGAGAGTTTGGCATTCATATCTGCTTGTATTGATCTCCATTTCTCATTCAGCCTTTGGAGGCATATTTTTTATTGGCGGGAGAATTTTGTAGAAGCTCTTATCTATTGTCTATCTTCTTGGCCATCTATTGAGCATTCCAGATCGGCATCTTCATTGTAGCAAGTTTCTCTATTTTATGAATAAAGAAGAATTGAGATTTTTTGGCTTGTCTATCTTATTGCATATGGTTGAGGTGTGTTCCATGGTTATCTCTTTCTGTTATTTTCTGCATACACACATATAAACACATTTAAAAGGTAGATCAACAAAGTGTTTGACGAAATACCTCACTCAGAAAAAGTTTTAAAAAGACACCAAAACAATGATGATCCTTGCATAATGGCTTGGGATCATTACAACCTTCATTAGAAAATATACCAAGTTAATCCAACAGTTCGTAACCTTTCCTCCAACTTTCTATTTGGCACCAGATGCCATTTCTACGTATCTGAACTCATCTTACTCAACTTCATTTATATTAATTCTCTTTATCATTGTACCAGAAATAAATATCTTTGTAGCACCGAGATCTATAAAGATATTAAAATTTTGATTGGTGATCTTACCTGACATCTCAAGCATAGTGGAATAGTTCTCAGTGTGACGGTTGCTCACCGTTGCATGTATCATGTGGGCCTTGCCCAAATATCCAACTATAATAGGTAATAATTATCTGGACGTGTTGGCCTTCTCCATCAGATAGTTTCACTGGTAATGTGATTCCCCAAATGTATAACATGTAGTCTTTGGTCCAGTGCTCCTAGTCCTCAAAGTAGAAGTTGTTGGCCTAGTAGTTTGCGATGTTGGTCTATTCTATTGAAAAAAAGTAAATTTTTTTAGCTAATGTGAACAACGTTGTTGTTTTTTTTGTTGTGGTGCTCTATAAGGAGTCATCTCCTGAGGATTATGTCATATCGATGCCGAGAACATAGGTCCAGTGGGCGTATCTTGTTGTCGAAATTTTTGTCTAACAGGTGTATGATGTTGTTGCACTCCAGATGTCATTTGTCTATTCGTTCTAGAAAGATTCCATCCCTGATCCCTAGTGTTCAGTTCTTCCTCATCTATGAAGACCTTTTGAGCTGCATCGTTCAACGTCTAAGTAATTAGGATCCTCACCTTTACATGAATGTTGATGTTAATATCGAACACAAACTTGTTGAGCTTTATCTTCTCCGTGTTAATATGTGGAGCATACCTAAGTAGCTCCATGAATCTGGCCTCATATGCCAACATCATATGATTACCTTCACTTAAGGTGTTGAACTCATTAAGCTGGCGCTCAATGAATTCCTTGGACAAATATCTCTCCCGGAACCGTTCCTCAAACAACTCCCATGACGCATCTTTGATGGCCATGTTTAGTTTGGGTAGGAGTTTCTTCCACCAAATTAGATCGCTCCTCTTCATATGGAATATCACCATGTGGACTTTCATGTTGGAGGTTTAATCATGAAGTATGAAGCATATCACCATGTTCTTCAGCCATGCCTCAATGACTAAGCCATCTGTGGCACCCGAAAAATTGGGAAACTTCACCTTCTCAAGCTCTCGGTGTATACTACTACCACCATATGGTGCGCGCTATGAAAACACATTGTGCACAAATTCTCACTCCTCATCATGATCCAGGCAGTTGATCAATGCCTTTGACATCCTCTGGAATGATCGCATCATACCTACCACATATCCCGTAATAAACTGCTCCTTATCAATAGTTTTCTCCTCTCCCTGAGGTTTAGATCCCTATGGAATGGATACAACCAGAGGAGGCACAACTCTTCCTTGAATACCACAACGTTTGTAACATCATGCTCTTGCGAGCACGTGTTATTGACTTATTCTTAAGTACACTTGCATGTAAATCATCTAGTTATAGTACATATTGAGGATGTCAATGGCATCAATGGACCTCCTTGGGCTCTAGATTGAGTCAAGGAGTGGATTTTATTGGCTTGAGTATTTCATTATTGCATATGTGACATATAATCAGTTATATTATGATGTTGTTTATGGATCATTGGCAATGTTCATTGATCGATGCAGGTTGAAGATTGCTTGCTAATATGACTCACATAAGGAGTAAAGGGACCATGCACATAGACCAGATATTGAGGGAGAGGTGTGGTAGAATCCCTTTCACAACCTACTATCACTCTCATCATGGATTGAATTGTAGGTTAATGATTCCCTAAATCGAGAGATCCATGATGTCGCGAGGGAAGACTAAGACAATCACTCATGAATAATTCTAAGGGGCACACAATAAGGAAATTTCCTTATTCCTTAGAAGCCCTTAGTCTCTCACAAGTTCGCCCAAATGGAGTGTTGACTCCATGGCTCAGACAACTACCAAAACCAGTCAAGGGCACGTCCCATAATTAAAAATTTGAATCAAAGGTGAGTGGCATCCTTGGAGCACGAAGTGTGTCTTGAAGGGAACATTGTGTAAATAAAATTTGAGGCAATGAACATGGTTGGCCTAGAAAACCCTGACTGAATAATAAAACCTGGTTTAATTGTTAAGTATTGTCAGATTTCATTAATTAAATAAGGATTGAAAATTTTAATTTTAAATCCCCTTTTGGAAATCTAAGCCTATTAAAATTTAATCCTAAGTCTAACTTTATGAAAATACTAAAACTAAAATACAAATTAAATAACACAAGAAAGAGGAAAGTCAATTCAGGAAAATAAGAAAGATGAAATCATTCTAAAGGATTAATACAATTCACACGTGTGCAGAAAATACCTAATTGGAATTTAAGATGAGAAAGGAATAAAGCATAAAAGAATGTGTGTGCATATAAAGGTATCTAGAGTCTAGTAGCACTAGTATAACTAGAAAAGAATCCTATTTTAACTCAACTCGGTTTTCGAAAGGCACCAATCATTAATTGGAAATAAGGGGAATAAAGAGACAACTAGGGGTGATTTAAGGAGCGCTTTTAGGATGGGTGAGGGAAATTGACTTTTATTAAAATAAATTGTGGATTTACTTGTGCAACTAAGGGGAATAGTGACAAGTGTATGGGGGAAGTAATTATTAATTGATTAATTAAAAATGAATTAAATGTTCAAGTGGCAAGGTGTCATTAAGGAAACTCCTATAAATAAAATGAGGAAAGGGGGAAAATGGATCACACTAGTTATGGGTAAAGTTATGCTGCAAAAATTTGTTAGGGTTTTATCCTCGAACCCAAGCACTTACTCTGCTACTGCTGCGCGCATGGAGAATGAGGGAGGGGGGCACTCATCTCCCTCCTGCAAAACTATTACGGCCAAGGAGCATGGCCCCAACCACTTCAAAAGACCGACCTTCGAACTCCCGGAAGGAATGCGACAGATAATCTAGGAGAAAGAAATGCTAAAGGAGAAGGAAATGGAATTTGATCTAAAAACCATTCAACCCAAAGATACGCGCACCTAGGAACCTGAAAAATTCATTCTACAAGCCCCGATTGCTGCCAAATATGTCATCATCTCTCTAAAAATAGAAAATCAGAAACAATACATGAGATATTTCTCCCTAATAGGGAAATTCCTGAGGCCATGGCCTTCGGAAAAAGACCTTGTTAAATGGATTCAACATTGGTGGAAGCCTAAGGGTCATTATGACCTCTAGCTTGGATCAAAAGGCTTCTTTACAATAACACGACACAACTTCGAGGACAAAAATCGAATCTTATACGGAGGGCCAAACTTGTACAACTTGGTAGGCCTTTTTCTCCACTTCTGCATGGAGAGATTCAGCCCGGAAAAGGAAGATTTCACCCATGCTCTAGTATGAATGTGACTATATTCACTCCCACGGGAATTCCATATTGAAGAGATCCTGGCAAGAATTGGCAACAACATAGGAATCTATGTCAAATTCTTAGAGGAGACAAAACATCGAAGGTACATTTCGTATGCCCACATTTGTGTTTATTTGAACATCTCCAAACCTCTCCTCGGAGTAATTTCTCTATATTACCAAGATGAGGAATGGTCCCAAAATCTCGATTATGAGCATATCCCCTTCTTTTGTCGCAAATTCCATGAACATGGTCATCTCTTCTGCAAATTCCATTTAATAACCCAACCAAACCTTCTCTGGAAGATCTTGACAAATCCAAGGACGGTTTCACCCAAGTCACAGGTCAAAGAAGACACCCTGCTAAAAAATCTCCACCTCAGGCCCCCCCTAGACCCTTGACCAAAATTTCATTTGAATCCCTTCAAACCACATCGGATACCCCCTCCTCTCATACCAATCCTCTGACACCCCCAGCGACCAGCCAAAATCCTACCATTCCTAACCCCCTACCTTAGACTCTTCACAGCCTGCTGTCACAGAGACCTGTCTTCCTACAAATCTAGGATTGGATATAGGAGATCCAGATTTGGACCAGGAGGATCAGGAGCTAGCAGGTATAGATATGGAACATTTGGAACAAGCCTACCACAAGATTAATATGTACACCATACCACTGGATCAACTGCGCAAAGTACACAAAGTCTTCCTCAACTCCTCGGCAAGGGGATCATCCCAAGCTAGTTCGAATCTAGGAATCCAAAAAGGCACCTCGAAGGAACAACACAAACCCACAAAAGAGGAGAAAAAGAGAGGTCAAAAACTAAAACACCAACTCATTCAATATGTTAGTAACTTTCTCATCAACTCAGTTCAAATATATCTGATCTCAGACAGTTTCCCTCCCCTCCAACCCCCATCGTCCTCATGAAGATACTGTCCTAGAATATAAGGGATCTTAATGCCAAAAGAAAACAAGGTTTTCTCAATGAGAGAATCAATAAGGAACAACAAGAGATACTTCTCGTATAGGAAACAAAGTGCGCAGGAGAGGAAGCTTCATCCACTCTTCAAAAATGTTGGAAGCAAGCCCAGCAGGTGAGAGTGGATTCCAAAGGAGAAGCGAGTGGCTTAGCGATGCTATGGAAGCCAAACATAGTTTTATTGGATGGGTTATTCACCTCTAAATGGACCATCACAACCTCCCTTCACCTCATTGTCTCAAACAAATAGGGCTACATCACAAACGTCAATGGACCTCCTTGACCAGGTGACAAGGAAGCCTTCCTTCACCACCAGGACTAGATATCCCACCGTATTGGATCCCAACGTTGGATCCTAGGAGGAGACTTTAACATGATCACAGGTCTACAGGAAAAAAAAGGAGGCACACGCACCTTGGGAAATGACAGTGAGATTTTCAACCGTACCATTGGCATACAAAATCTCATTGATGTTGGTACGAACAATGGGCCCTTCACATGGTCCAACAGACGCTCGGGGAATCATCATGTTTCGAGAAAACTAGACTTCTTCCTCCTTTCAGAATCCATAATGATGGATGGCCTCGTATGGAATGCCACAATCATCAACACCCCAAGGTTAGACCATTGACCGATACTACTAAACCTTAACATTGGTGGTAGCCCGGGCAGAAAACCCTTCCTCTTTGAAAAATTCTAGTTGATACACCCGGACATCCAAACAAACATTCAACAATGGTGGGAAAACGCGACCACACAAACAGGGACCCCGATGTATAGATTTCAACATAGGCTCAAAAACCTCAATCTTCAGCTAAAATCTTGGAACAAGTCCACCTTTAGAAACATCCTGCAAGCACATGTAAGTCTTAATCAGAATATGAAAAATCTCCAATAGCACATTCATTCTCAAGGACTGATGGACTCCCTAGAGGAGCATGAAACTATACTAAGCAGCCAGATTGTAGAAAGAAGGGCGCAAGAAGAGATACTCTGGAGACAAAAATACCACATCTAATGGTTAAAAGAGGGGGAAAAAACACCAAATTCTTCAACAGATCCATGGTTCAGTGTCGACAAACTAATCACATCACTCACCTCATCTTGGAACTGGGGACAAAAATTCAACAACACACAGACATAGAAAAGGAACTGCTCTCATACTACAAAAATCTTCTAGCGGAACCCCCAATCGAAGGATCACAGGATATCATCTCAATTCATAAGAACATTCCCAAGGAGGTCACCAAAGAGAAAAATGAGTCACTCATGAGGTCGATCACTCAGGAGGAGGTTGACCAGTCTCTTAAGGATACCCCACTAGGAAAAGCTCCTGGACCGGATGGGTTCACCTCAGATTTCTTTCACTACTGCTGGAACATCATTTGGGAAGATGTTTGGGAAATCATCGAGGACTCCAGAAGATCCGAGAAGTTTCTTCAAGCCCTCAATTCGACCTTTCTCACCCTTGTATCCAAAGAAAACAACAGTACCTCCCCCTCGCACTTTCATCCTATCTCCCTTTGCAATGAGATATATAAAATCCTAACTAAAATCATTGCAATGTGCCTCAGTCTGGTTATGTGGAAGGTAGACAAATCCTTGACAATGTCATCCTAGCCCACAAAATCATTAACTCGCTACACTCAACAAAAAATCAAGGTATTCTCCTAAAACTAGATCTTTCTAAAGCCTTTGGTAAGTTAAGCTGGAGCTATTTGAGATCAAACCTCCTCTCCTTTGGTTTTGATTCTATTTGGGTCTCCTGGATTGTCAATCTTACTTCTTCATCCTTATTCTCCATTCTCATCAATCGTGTTCCCTCGAAACCCTTCTCCCCCTCACGGGGCATAAGGCAAGGGGACCCACTCTCACCCTTCCTTTTTATCCTTACGGAAAAAGGACTAAATCATAATATCAAGGTGGCCATCAATGATAATTCCCTCTCTGGCCTCACCCCCCATGGCATCTACCACTCTATATCCCACAGTCAATTCATGGATGACATTCTTCTAATGGGACCATCTACCTCTAGAGAATCCCTATGCTTCAGATCCATTATTGACCTCTTTTTTGAGGCCTCGGGCATGGAGGTGAACATGACCAAATCCCAATTTTTCTTCTTTAACACACCAATTGAGATCCAAAACCACCTCACCCAAATCTTCGGCTTTACCTGCAGTACTCTCCCCTTTGTTTCTCTGGGTATCCCCCGAATTGATAACCCACTGATAAATGCTTCTTGGGAATCCCTGTTGTCCAACTTCTGCAAGAAACTCTCTTCTTGGACCTTTCGATCCCTCAATCTCCCTAGGCACTTCATCTTCATCAAATCAGTACTACAGGTCCTCCCTGTCTACACTTTTTCATCCTCGGCAACCCCAAATTTTATACTCAGCACCTTACGAACCATAAAAAGAAGCTTTCTCTGGCCAGGCACCAAAGAGGGGAGAAAATTCCCCTTGGTAAGATGGAAAAAGGTCTGCACACCAAATAACCTAGGAGACCTTGGCCTAAGAGACCCATCCATACTCAATAAAGTCCTCTGTGAAAAAATTGGGTGGCGATCGCTAAAGAGACCCCAAGACCTTTGGGCACGTCTTTGGGGGAAAAAATACACTCCCACAGTCCCAGGAAAAGAGCTCATTAGGTGGAGTGGTCAGAATCCGAGCTCTCTCATATGGAATGCGGTCAGGAATAATCAGGGACTTATCACAGACTATTCATTCTGGGAATTCCAAAGCGGGTCTTCACCGCTCATTTGGGGCGATTCTTGGCAACAAATCCCATCCCTAAATACTAATTTGAATCTCATTGCCTTCATCCCCTTTACAATGGAAGTAGGACTCATCAAGGTGAAGGATTATTGGATCCTATATGGCCCAAGGTAAATTTGGCGCATTTGGAAGAAATCCCACGAGGACTTGAACATCCCCACTGATCTCAATCTCCAACCTTTGCAGGCTCACCTTGACTCACAAAAAATTCTAAGTCAGCAAGGAGATGAAATCCTTATATGGGGACACTCTACCACAGACACCTTTAACATCTGAGAAGCGCACCACCTAAGAGAAGGTCACAACTCCTTACAATGGGAAGAGGTTTGGAGAAAAATCTAGTAAACAAAATCCTTGTCGAAAATCAACACCTTCCTCTAGCTTGTTGTGCACAAAAACATTCTCACCTGGGACAAGCTAAGGAAAAGGGGCTACATCAGCTCATCCAAATGCCAGTTATGTGGTTCAGAGGAGAAAATCAAAATCATCTCCTAAACTTGTGCACCTATAGTTCGAGCATATGGGACCACAACGCTTCCCTAACGTGAACCCCAAATAGGAATCATATGGGACTCCGGGAAATAATCGTAGGTTGGTGAAGCACATTTTTTCATTCCCCAATCCTCAATAAAATATAGCAGTTGTTACCGGGATTCATTATTTAAGAAATTTGGAAAGAAAGGAGTAGATGCACCTTCCAAACAGTCACTAGAACCTGGAAAGAATTATGGACCACAATCCACTCCAATATTAACAAAACAATCTCCTTGCATCTCTCGATGACTCAGGATCTAAACTGCCCCCAAATGAAAGTCTCATCCTCAGCGCCTGGAATCTCAACCTCCACCCCACTATCTCCACCGCTATCTATTGTAAGCTTATCCCCACCCATTGGGAAGATCCACCCATAGGGTGCCACAAACTAAAGTTTGATGGGGCCTGCAAAGGGAATCTAGAACCTCCAGGCTATGGTGTTGTCATTCGCAACAACAAAGGGAAATCCTCCACATTACTGCAGGAAATATTGGGCACAACAACAACAATATTGTAGAAGTATGCGGTCTCCTTTGTGGTCTACAAGAGGGCACAGAACAAGATATTTTTCCTATCATAGTCGAGGGTGACTCGCAAATTGTCATCAATATTCTCTCCCACCTCCTTAATGGGGAAAACTCGGAGAAAATTTCTCCAAGTTGGAGACTCATGAGTGGACTTCTCAAAATCAAATCCACTCTTCAACCACATTGGGTAATCCACCTTTCCCATGTTCGAAGAATGAAAAATCAAGTTTCTGAACTGCTGGAAAATATCGTAGTCGAGTTGCAGGAAGGAGTCTTTGTGTGCTCCCCCACGTCTAATCCCTCCCATCAGACAGTTATTTCTTGTAAAAACATAGAAAACACCAAGGATTGGCCCCTGGATGGGGTGCTTCTGAGCTCAACAAGTGACCAAGCTACAGGGAGGGCTCCTGGCCAGGCGACCAACCACCTGGTGCCCAATCAGTCCCATCCCACCCTCTTCGTGACCTCATGGATGTAATCATGTTGTCACCACCTTACAATCCTCCGATGCAAACCTTCAGTCACAGGAGTTAGAAGTTCTAGAATGCGGGCGACTTCATGGCTCTGCATGCATATTTTCCTTAGACACTTCCACCCCTTCTCACAGGATTCCCTCTCACTCTGGTGCAAACTTCATTATTTTGTCTTGAGCATTTTTCTCACTATTCACTTTCCCTATGGTGCAATCTGCATTTGGCTCTCAGATTCGCAAGCTCGGGCCTCAACATCCTCTTTTCAAGACCGCAGCTGGATTTTGACATATCCCGCCTCATAGGCAAGGCTAAAAGGTTCGCCACCTGGTATGAGGCCAGGGGAAGGAAGCTTCCCACCCCCGACCATCCTTCTGAGGTTGAACTTCCCCCAGTGAGACCTCCAACTAATGCACCCATCCACAACCATCATCCTGAGGCCATTTTTCTCCCTGCCATGGTTCTTATCGATGCGACCGCTCATGTTCTTCCTCTTGTAGTTGATCTCTTCCCCATATTGGCCCCAGTAGAGGCGCCCATCCCCACTCAGCCTCTCCATGAGACCACCATTGAGTTTTCTCCCCTCTCAAACCCATATGGTTGTAGGGTC
>JZKD02S0055627.1:1918362-1939763 GCA_000966675.3 Picea glauca | reverse complement strand
TCGCTGCAAGTGCTGAAATAAACACTTTATAATCTGGCAGTAAACCTTTTAGAGTGATAGTTACTTGATCAGTACTAGCTACTTTTTCACCTATAGCTGCCAAATTATCACTTAAGTCTTTGATGCGAGAGATGTACTTACTTACCCCTTCATTTGATTCCATCTTGATCGACATCAATTTGGTCTTTAGAAACAATACCCAATTTGCATCTTTGGTTTCATAAAGACCTTTGAGCACGTCCCATGTTTCCTTAGACGTGTCACAATTTCTGATGTGAGGAATAATCTTATATTGCACAGACATTCACAATGTAACCTTTTCTCTGGCTTCCCTCTTATTCCAATCTGCAAGAAATGCAGGATCTATAGGCTTCAGCTCAATGCCATTCACAATCGTCCAGCCACCAAGTAATTCAAGAATAGTCTGCAACTTGAATTTCCAATTGACGTAGTTCTCTCCATTCAATTTGGAAGCCTCATTGATATATGTATCAGCCAAATGATGTTGGGTGGTGGCCATTTCACCTGATCTCTGAGGGTTAATATAAAATTAATTAGAAAAAAATAATTTTCAGAAAGAAAATTGACTGCACACCTTGGTCTTTTGCAGGCTGCGCGAGGAGGCTACGCCGATTCAATCTTCTGGATATCTCACAACTTTGGATCCATGTGTTTGTTCCGTGCACACACAATAATGACTTCACACCAGCTCTTCTCACTGAACGATGACTTTCCTCTGTCCGCGAAGGATTCTCTGCACAGATCTATATCCAGATCTCAGCTCTCGATGATCATACACAAAGTGAACACTCCAGGGATCGATGCAGGGATCGAACACTCCTTCGAAAGAGATCGAAAAACAACGATAAAAAATACCAAATCGTGAGCTATGTGGCTCCACAACAATCTCCAGTCCACAATGGATTTTCACTAACAACAAATATCATGAGGCAAGCAACAACAGTCGTAGATCGGATGCAACATATAAGATTATACACAACAATTCGAATCTAAACTGATCTCCTTCATAGATTCACCGCAGAGCCGAGATTCTGGTGCGGACTCTCTCCTCCAACACGGACTCACTCCTCCTCTCGCTCTGTGCACGATCTCCAATTCTCCACAGGTTTCAGAAGAACTCTCGTGCAGTGATCATCAAATCTCTTTCTGCGCACAACAACCTCCTCCGCCTCCACGCAGACACATCTTGCGCTGTCTTTGGCTCACGCCTTCGGACTCAGGATTCTTCGCGCGTCTGTCTACACCTTGCCGGCTCTTTCTCTGTTGAGATGCTCCTATGCGATCTCTCTTTAACAAAATGTTCATAACGACGATTACTGTCAATTTCCAGATCAGCGGACACGTATGAATCATAAACGCAGATCCAACCACTTCTTCACTTGCCTCACGGATCTATAGCCTCAGCTCTAATACCAACTTAAATTAGAGACAGAGAGGGAAAAGGAACAGAGCACTCAAGGCTCACTCAATCAAGGGAATGGTGAAAACCAATTCAATTAACAAATGAAATCAGAGTACAATATATAGATGAGATGGTCTCAACAAACCAAATCCTAGATCCATGAAGTGTGGATCTCAAACCTCTCCATGCTAAATATAATCAGAACACAACAACCCAATCCCTAGCAATCTGCCTATCATTTCTACATTATTCCAACACAATAAATCTGATCCATTGATTTTGGAAGACGACTAAGAATATGCCAGCATCTTCAATGCATAACCATCAGATTAGGGTTTAAGGTTAAATAAAGTTAAAAGATCATTAATTGTGCCCATTGTCAATAGGTGTATGCCTTTCGATGTAAAAATAAAGATGTTTACGAAATCTAAACATTTATGGTTAAATAAAAGAATGAAGTTCCTTCAGTCTTAATCGGATCATGAGTTACTGCAGTGCTAGTTTACTTTACCTTATGACTAGTTCTCCCTTGGTCTTCCTTAGGGTTGAAATTTGGTTAGATGCCTTTATCGTTTGAAAAAAAGTAGGTCAATTTTAAATGGTAGGAAGTTTACTCGAACCCTTATATGGTTTTAAGGATGGGTCCCTTCCCAATCCTTGAATTGGTTGTGCCTTTTCTTCAATAATTTTAGTGTTGGTTGCTTTACTTAATCTATTTGCCTGATTAAGGGATATTTAGTCCCTTAGGAGGGGGATTCTTCTTCGGGTTTTATTGGCTTGAAATCCCTTTTTGTCTTAAAACTCCCTTGTTAAAGTAACACCTCAAACCATGCCTAGAGTCCTTTAGTTTCAAGCTCGATCACCTAATGTAATGTTGAACTTATAAAACTTCTTGGAGAATTTTATTAATAAGGATTACAATAAATTATTATCTATTGCAAGGTTGCACTTACACCCTGATCTGTTTAAAAGTATTTATATTCCTTCTCTTACTTAGTTTGCGCTAAATTGATTGAGTTATTGAATAATTAAAGTAGTTATTCTCGTGCACTGTGACAAATTGATGGTTATTGTGATGTCTAATCTAGTCTTGAATTCAATTTATGATTAGGTAATTAGCCTATGCTTGCGCCTTGGATATATAATGTTGATTTATTGTTTAATTCCAAAATTTGATTAATCGCATACATCAAGAATAATGTTGATTTATGGTCTAATTGAGAATTTGATTAATCATGCACCTTGAGAAGAATGTTGAATTATGTTTAAATTCATTAATTGATTAATCATGTGCCTTGAAAATAAAATTGATGTTTTCTCTTGCGCCTTGAAAATAAAATCTATTATCACCTTTGCACCATGGGAGATTCTAATGATTAAGTAATTAGATTGCTTTGCGCTATGGAATAATGATGATGTATAAATGATTGAGTTAATAGATTATTTGTATGCATTGAAATAATGTTGATGTATGTTTAATTAATTTATTACAATACTCTTGCACCATGAATAATTGATTGATTGATTGATCTGGTTGTTGTCGACTTGATTGGATTAGCACAATTTAGATACCTCCTTGTTCCTTAGAACAATCGCCATCCTTGAGACCTTAAATGGTCAAAATATATCGGATGAATCCTAGCCTTGAGCATTTCTTATGTGTCCTGGAGTTCCTAACCATGCAAGATAGGTTGGGAGGGAAGTTCGTTAATTCTCAGTGACACTGTTGATCATTATTTTTATATTTTTTTTGTCATTCATGATGTGTTGATTATGTTGCTATTTATTATGATGATGCATTGACGGATTCATTGCTTATGTGTTGATTTGTCCCACTTTTAATTTTGTTAATGAATTACTTATGTGTCATTTTAGTTACGATGATTTATCACTTATGATGTTGTTTATTATGTTGTAACGACTTTAATATCCCATTGAAAAAAAAAATATTTACCTTTTGTACTTTGCTTTCCCTAGTTGTAACAAAGGGGACGTTACATATGGAATTAGAGAAAGTTAAAACATACGACTTGGGAATCATTACTCCTTCCACTGTATTAAACCCCTGATTAATATCGTATTGCTAATTAAAATTGTAAGTGTTCATGCTGGTAATCGTGGTTTTAGGATGCCATGGAGGTAGACGATGTGGTGCTGGGGAAAGAGGTGTGAAGCCTCCAATAGAATCCATGCCAGAGAAGTATAACCCCCACGGAGAAGCGCAAGTCATTGGATAGGAGCATATTTCTGTGGGGAATATGGTTGGTTCTATGAGTTCCTTTCAAAGGATGTCAGAGGCCTTGATTAGTTGAATAGATAGAGATGAGGCCAGAGCGCCTGTATCCAATGAGCATTCACAATGTGCTCCAACTGACAGTTTTAACTTTTACAGAGAACTCAATATGATGAAGTTCCCGAGTTCATGGGTGCCATGTATGGCTCAGTCACTAGAGCATGGTTGGAGAACATGGCGATCTGCTTTGCACTTTGCGACTACACCTCCAACATGAAGGCTCATATGGCGGTCATTCAAATGAAAGAGAGGGATCTTTTATGGTGGAATATGCTCCTACCTCAACTAAACATGGTCTTCGAAGGCATGTCATGGGAATTTTTCAAAGAATGGTTCCAGGTGAGGTATTTATCAGAGGAATTCATCGAGGGCCAACTCAACGATTTCAATGCCTTACGAAAGGTTGGTCATATGGTGCCAGAGTATGAGGGAACATTTATGGATCTACTTCAGTATGCCCTGCATCTAAACATGACAAAGATGGACATCAAAAGGTTCATGTTCGGCCTCAACTCCAACATGTGTGTGAAGGTGAGGATCCTAATGCCTCAGACATTGCACAATGCAGTCCAGAAGGCCCTCATAGCTGAGAAAGAATTGACCCATGGGAGTCAGGGAAGGACTCTTGCAAGACCGTTTGGACAAATGACATCAGGTACACAACAACATCAGAAGCCATCCATAAAAATGTCAAGGTATCAAGATACGTCTAGATGACCCATGTTCACAACACCACCACGAGAGGTTCCTCAACAAAGGAATCCCTACAAGGGACCACCGCATCAGCGATAGTGTTAAGAACCAAACATCAATACAGCATAGAAAAACCTTAGGAAAAGTACTCAACGCCTTGAAAAAGAGATAATTTCAGATAATAAGCCTCTTCGAGGGGGAAACCTCCTTTTACCCCACTTAAATGTTCAAGTACAAGACCGTTTGGACAAATGACATCAGGTACACAACAACATCAGAAGCCATGCAGACAAATGTCAAGGTATCAAGATACGTCTAGACGACCCATGTTCACAACACCACCACGAGAGGTTCCTCAACAAAGGAATCCCTACATGGGACCACCGCATTAGCGACAGCACCACCAAAAGTCGTGGTTTAGGCTTGTTTAGTAGAACAGAACAAGATGTCAGGCTGGAAGGCCAACAACTTCTACTTCAAGGACTAGGAGTATTGAATCGAATATCAGGTGTTAGACGTGTGGAGAGACACATTACCAGTGAGAGTGTCTTGCTTAGAAGGAGGGAGCAGCAAGATAAATGAGATACACTACAATTGGATATTTGGGCAAGGCCAACAAGATTCATGTAGCGGTGAATAACTGCCAGGCTGAGCACTAGTCCACAATGCTCGAGACGTCATGTACCATCGCTAACCAAACATTTAGTATTTGATAGATTTTGGTGCTACAACAAGCCTTATTTCTAGTAATGCGTTGAAAGGAATTAAGGTAAGGTAGTTGACAAAATGCATTTAGATATGTTGAAATGGATTTGGGTGCCAACCAGAAGGTTGGAGGAAGGGTTATGAATTTTCACATTAACTTGGGGAAATTTTGTAACGAAGTCCAACCTATACGTCACGATATTGGGAATATTACGACGTCGTGATCACTATGGACTAGTTGGACTCGCAAGATGTGATACTCAATTGTAAGATGAAGCGGTTGAGTTTGACCGATGATGAGGGATAGAGAAGAGTGATCGTATGGAGAAACTAGGATGTGTCCCTGAGGTTCATTTCTTCCCCACAGCTACAGAAGAGCATGCGCAAGGGATGTAAGTTATATTCAATCTTAGCGCTAAATTAAAAGGGTGAGGTGAAAGGGTTAGAAAAACTTCCAGTGGTGCGAGAGTTTGCTAACATATTTCTAGAAGAGTTACCAACCTTTCCATCCAACAGATAATTGGAGTTTACAATCGACTTGAACGCTGAAACAAAACCGATAGCAAGAATGCCTTATCGGATGTTGACACCATAGTTAAAAGAGTTGCAATGCAAATGAAGGAGTGTTGGACCTAGAACTTATACATCCAAATGTGTCACGATGGGGTGCATATGTTATTCCATAAGAAATAAGGATGGGTCAATGAGACTCTGTATTGGCTACCGTCAATTGAACAAGGAAACGATAAAGAACCAATATCTGTTCCCAAGAATAAATAACTTGTTTGATCAAATGAGAGTCATGACGATGTTTTAAAGGATCGAATTAAGTTCACGATATCATCAGTTATGAATTAAGAGGAGGATATTCCAAAGACTGCATTCAAGAGGAGATTCATACACTATGAGTTTATCATTTTTCCATTAGGACGGACAAACGCCTCGGGGGTATTCAAAAGTTTGATGAATGGGGTGTTTTGCGAATACTTGGAAAAGTTTTTTCAATGATTCATTGATGAAATATTGATATATTCTCATATGACAAAATAACATAAAGAACATTTTCTCTTGGTACTATAGTGTTTATGAGAAAACAAATTAAATGGGAAACCGTCGAAATTCTCTTTTTATCAATCGAGGATTCATTAATTAGCGCATGTTATATACAACGAAGGCATCTCTATGGATCCAACGAAGGTAGAGGATATAATGGAATCGCCTGCGCCGAAAAATGTACTAGGAGTATGCAACTTTTGGGTTTAGCAGGATATTACCGACAATTCATCAAAGGTTTTTGAAGATAGAAAATTCGATCGTGGAATTGAAGAAGAAAAAAAGAATTTTGTATGAACCAAGAAGTGCATGAAATCATTCTAATAACTCAAGGGGTTTTTGAAGACAATGCAGATACTGAAATTCCCCAACATGGACAGGGATTTATTGGTATGCATAGATGCATCCAAGGAAGGTTTAGGTGGAGTATTGATGAAAGACGGTCAAGTGATCACCTACATCTCAAGGAAATTAAGAAAGAATGAGGAGAATTATGCAACGCATGATTGGGAGTTATTGGCCATTATGTATGCCTCGAGAGTATGGAGACACTATCTGATTGGATGGAAATTTGAACAAAAAAAATAGATCACTGTGGAATGAAACACTTTTTACACAGAATGAATTTAGCGCACGAAAAAGGCATTGGACATAATTACTTAGAAAATACGACTAGAGATTAGGTACATTAAAGGAATGATGAACAAAGTGGTAGATGCGTTGAATCGAAGACCACACATATTCTTGGTGATACCTCTTCAGAGAAATATTTGAGAAAGGATTCTAACTATACAGTCAACGATGACTGGTATAAAGAGGTTAGAGAAAATATCGAACAAGACACCATGAGGGTACCAAAGTTTGAAAGTTATACATTGGAAAAAAATGGATTATTGAGGTATAATGACGAATTGAGAAGTTTGAACTTAAGAAAATCTCATAGAGAAGTATACATGGCTCATCCGAAAGTCACAAAGATGTGGGAAGACCTTAATCCCTTATTTTTCTAGAAGGGATGAAGGCGGACATAGTTAGCTATGTGGTGAGGTGTCTAGAATGTCAACGAGTGAAGGATCAACATAGAAATCCGACATAATTACTACAACCACATGCTATTTTGGAATCAAAATGGGAGGTCATTTCAATGGACAAAGAGTGGACATTTTATTCCTATGTGTATGGCGTTTTAGGTTCCATACAGAGCTATAGTTTTTATCAGTGAGATTGCAAGGTTACATGGCATACCGAGAAGGATTATACCCGATTAAGGATCGGTGTTTATAGGACAATTTTGGACTAGTTTCCAAGAGGGCTTGGGAGAATAAATGAAATTTAGTACAAAATATCACCCTATGAAAGAAGGGAAGATAGAAAGAATGAACCAAATTTTGGAAGATATTTTTTTTATGTATGTAATGGACCAACAAAATCGTTGGGAGGATTTCTTGACACTGGTAGATTTTTCGTACAATAACGACTATAAAGGTACCATTAAGATGTCACCGTTGATTTTCCTTACGGGCAACCGTGTCAGACACCATTTAGTTAGGATCGTTGTTATCGTACAAATTGGTAAGTGTGGACGCAAACTAATCTCCCTAACTTCCATTGGAAGCTAGAACAAAACAAGATAGAATACAAACTTCACCTTAGACTTGATTGTCATATAAACTAGTTCATAGAGGGACACGTGACATATATTTTAAATAACACTTGATCCTCACTAGTGTCATCCTTGTTGCTCCATATTTGGATTTGTGGGATGGTGAACCTGTTTAAGGAGCACAAAACAACAAAGAGAGAGAACAAAGGTATATATATTCCAATGAATTCTATATATAATATCAAGGATTTATACAATAAAAGTCAAGGCACCTTTATAGGGAAGAAATGTATTAATGCATTATACTAAAATGGAAACTGGAGAATACAACCCATGCCTTGATGTTGCAAGGTCCCTTTCAATGACTCTTTTCTCCAACACACACCTTTTCTCCAATTCCTTTGATGAAAACGATCCATCGTCTAAATTAGAGAGCTAAAGAAAATCTATCTCAAGTATAATCTATAGCAGAACTCTTCATGCATATGCAAGTCTTTGAAAACCTTATCATTTCCCATAAGATATCCCTCTTTATATAGGGTGAAAGAGGTATGGATGAGGAGATTAATATTATCCCACTAAATCATAGAAGAATGTAAGATCCAAACTGATTGGAGGCCACCTCATCTTCTAGAAGATTCCCTTCTACAACATTCATGAATTTTGAATTTTCCCTTATTTAAGCATTCTCGCACTCTATGCACAGGCAATATCTGACGATGTCTCAACCCATATTTTGTGCAGTGTGCAACAATCAAGCATCGTCATATCCCAAGTTTAGATCATGGTGCGACAATCTCCCTTGTCATATTTTTTAAGGAAGAAAAGGTAAACCACTTTTCTCATGGAGAAAGTCTCTTTTAGTGTTTTCAGAGAACATGGAAGTGAGTTATGCACATGTCGTGAGTTGATCATTGGAGTGACCAAAATAATGTGTAAAAAAATTCCCCCCAAAGTATGAAGTTGGAACTTGTGACAACTGAAATACTTTGTAGAATGTGTGTGTCGAAAACAAAAAGTGCATCAGTCGGGAACCTGCAAACAATCAAGCATTTTCATAATAATATACCATCTTCTGAGGTAGGCATTCCCATACTCAGACTACAAGTGACTATAATCATAAGTGTCCAGTGATTCATGGCCATTAAACATACATTATGGATCCATGTCATCATGATTCATTATAACCACGAGAAATACATTGTGGATCTATGCTCTTTAAAGAATTCAAATTTGGACATAACCACGAGAGATACACAATGGATCTATGTGTCTATACAAACTTATGAATACTTCGTCACAAAATGTACCGATATGATGAGATCCAGGTTCTTCATTTCCATTGTCTCTAAGTATGAATCTATCCATGTCATTAAAGGCTTTCAGGTCGAACATGGTAGAAACCACTTGATTACCAGTCATTAATGAAAAATGTTAACAAGTGAAAGGGAAATCACCATTGATTTCAATGACTTCCAAGGTACTCTAGTACAATCCAACGAATGTGAATGAATGATTTGAAGTTGAAAACTAGATGGAATATTCCATTTAGAGGCAAATGATGTGAACCTACTATTGAAAGTGAAGAGACCTGTCATTGAGGCATGTAGGCTCCAAGGTACTAATGTGATTTCTAATTCATGTTCTCAGATAATGATTTGAAGTCGACATGAAAAGACTTGTCATAGGAGGGCCTTAATGTAGGCATAGACTCTAAATTCAAAGACATATCTGGCTCAATCTTGCTACAAGGTAGATTTAAACATTTCTCCTTCTACATTGAAACTTACTAGAGTTATTTTATAAGTGATATTATAAACTTTACCTCCTCTTCGAATGACTCCTGGTAATCCTAATAGTTTTTCGTTATCCTAATCTCCTAGCCTACATTCTTTTCCTGGTCAAATTATACATATATAATCATACCAAAGAATTTATACAACAACTTTGCCACACATGATCACGCAATAATTCATATACCTGTGCATATATATATATATATATATATATGGCTGAATAATTGTGCCACTATATAGCTAAGTAACATTCTATATGTATAATCATATTAATATAGACCTTATGGTGCCATAAAATTTAAAAAAAAACTCCTATATCCATATGATTCATTCCAAGGTATTGCGCCAGTCAGGCCAAATGTGAGAGGAGTACTAAGAATATCCCTTCATAAATGTTGGAGTGGAATATAGATTTTTCTTCAGGTTTGGGTGATAGTGAAATTAATGCACTCCTTTCCATCTACGTGGACATAAACAACATGAGTACCAGGCGTGGAGATGGTAGTTACAAATCTAGTTCTTGTATCACCCCTTTTTGGAACAACCAACATCCTATTCGAGTAGCGAACCCTAACTAAACTTATAACCATAGGATGGGAATGCCTATCAATTATGTTTCATGGATTTGGACAGGGCTACCCTCGGGTATAGTGGAGGAGGTATAATGACCCTCCTACCAGAGCATTTACAACGTGTTGGAAACAGTCTATTGGGATTATCACGAGTTAAAGGGTTCCCAGAAATCTCGCCACCTTGGCCTAACTGCAGTACTGACTTAAACACACCATTAACCATCTGTAAACTAGCAGATGGGCTCTAGAACTATCATTTTCATTAGTCTTCCTTCGAAAAATTCGACTCTGTGCTTCTCCCTATAACTAATTACCGAGTCATCCCATCTTCTCTATAACTACTCAATGTTGAAGATGTGAGCTTGTTCTAGGAACAGACATATTGGACAGGTCTCTACCATTGGAACTCCACATAATAAGGTAAGAGCTTCTGGTTAGTGGCTCTTTTGGAATTCTTTGTATTGTAAAATCATTATGGTTACTAGGTCTTTTGATATGAAGGTTACCCTACAGTCTATAATTTGAATAGTGGAAATGCTATACATTTATTGATATCTCTGGTTTATTTACTTTGGTTACAGTCACTGCATTCTTTGTTGTTTACTGTGTACGCCATCCTTCTTACGTTTTCTCTTCTTTTTTGTAAATGCTATCTCATTTATCTAAGGAAGGGTGGAGCTTCACAGAAGACCCCCTTCCCAAAACATACCAGGCGTCGTAAGAAAAAACCCTTTCCTCCATCATGGTCCCAACCGATTGTTCGGTATTGAACCAAGGGTCTCTGTGACATTCGCATGTTGAGATAAATCTTCGATATCAGTAAAGCATCCTTGACCGTTCTAAAATACTATTTGTCATCTCTGTTAATCTTATGATTTGAACCAGTGGTCAGGGTTTCTGTAACCATCGTTGAATTAAAAATATATTTCTTGTAAAAGTGGGTCTATAAATCAGCTAACGAGTAGCTCTTGTATCATGATTTTTTATGACGTCTGTGGACATTATGTTTAACAATTTTCTTTTTAAAAGATAGTTTAATCTCGGTAGTTAGATACACTTTCTGGTATGAAAGAAATTCTTAAGGATTAAAACACTCCATTAATTTTCAACATCTCTGTATGAATGGGCTTAGCACAGTTTCTCTCTCCATTTATCAATTATGTCTGTGGTATAAGGATATTCACTATACTGTTTTAATTCATTATTTTTTTTTAATTGATACACAAATATAATGATGGGCCCTGCTTGATGCGAGGGTACCCATCAATGAGCTATTTTCCATCCATCCTCGGCCCTGAGCAACTGTCCAGCAGAAAAATCAATGGGGAAAGGTCATGCAAGCCAGGGTTGAAAGTTAAGTACAGACTAGACATGAGGTGTTAAAGGAAGACAATTATTGTTCTATTTATGTTTATTCAAGTTTTCTTTAAGTATGCCTTTCTAATCCTTCTAAGGTGAATTTTCAAGGTTTTTCATCTACGCAATGCTCTTGGGTGTTCGTCACCATACTTGGTGCAAAAGGTAATCGAGTTCCCTTCTGAACCCTTCTGTATTTTTGAACATTCATGGTTGCCAAAATTAAAGGGGGTCATCTAGATTTGATTCCCTCGGACTTCTATCGGGTTTGGAAAAAGGGGATTTGGTCTCGGTGATTACAGTATAACTTTTGTAGAAATTCTCTTCTATAGAACTGTCCTATTTGTTGGAGTAAGAGAAAGATTTGTTAATCGATTTTTGTTTCGGGTCTCATCATGCCCTAAATTTTTAATACTAGGGTTATTGCCTTGAAGACAGGACCTGTTTTCAAATGCTAGACGTTGGTTCGACTTATGCTAGATCTATAATATTAAAACTTTTATCTCTCTTCGGCATTCCTTGTAATTATTTCCAATATGGTTTAAATTTGTAATAGCGTTTAATTAGATTAAATATATGGACTGTGTAAAGTTCCAATTTTATGTTTTTTCTTTCAGAAGTATATATATATATATATATATATATAAAGGGCTGGTAGGATTTTGAAAATAACATGTTGTATACACAGAACTATAATTGCTTAATCTATACCGTTCACAACAATTTCACTTGTATACTCTGGAATAACTATTTTCAAATTTTACCTCTGCATTATCTTATAACAAAACAATCTCTTACTTATATTACTATAGTAAGTTATGAGGAATTTCCAGACTCTTCACTTCAGTTATTTCTCTTTTGAGATGTAGTTGATTTCTTATTGCTAGATTTTCAATGTCTAAAATGATGACAAGATCTCTCTATGCATGAGTTTTTCTACCATTGTCAATAAATCTTCTTTAATAAATCTATACACAGTGCTACCACATCTATATCTATTTGCAATATATACATACATATATGTATAAATATATATATATATATATATATATATATATATATATATATATATATATATATATATATATATAAGCCTACATGATTATATATACAGACCCACTCAATCTGATTACTCATAGATGGATCTGTCTGATATTACGATTACAAATATAACATTTACCTATAGACGAATTTTATACCTTCAATTCACTTGCACATGGGTAACTCTGCCTTCAATTTTAATGCAGGAGATTTAATCCTAGAATATCATCCTTGGCTATAAAAATTCATACAATAAACAAATATCATCTATGGAAGCCATCACAACTTAGTACAATTAGATACATTACAATAGGAAGATATAATCACTCACATAGTTACATTACAACAATTAGGCATTCACGTCGTTGGATTACAACAAATAGTTATAATCATTCACATAGAGAAGGAAAGGTTTATATACCTGGAATAGTTCGCGGGAAGACAAAGGGAACAACCATGCTCATCCCAACCATAGAATAGGGAAGCCAAAAATCACTTTCCCGATTCACCCCATAGCCTGACCATGAATCCATGAGGGAGAACTTGAAAAACAACTCCTCCTCAACACTGTCTTTCAATTCCACCAGCTTCCTCTTGCCTCACATTCTCTCAGTAGTGTTCATAAAAGAAAGGGAAAGTCAAAAATCTCTTTTCCCAGCATACTTGGCAGCGTCCTACCTCCTCACATATGTTATTTATCAATTTGCCTAGGTCTTTTCCCTCCCTTGGGAATTTTCACATCTTTCTAAATCCTTGATTTTCAGGGGCTACCAATGGCCAAATCACTAATTTTCCACTTGTAATAATCATCCTAAAGGTAGTTCCAACATTTTCCCCACTCATGGAGTCATGGTCAGCTAAATTTAACATGGTTGTTCCATTTGTCCTCCTGCAATCAATATAAAATATTCTATTTTCATACAAGTGTCATAGTCAAATAGTTAGTTGGGTCAAATCAAGTCTCTACCCAATAGTCATAATAATTAATTACAATCATCAAATTCGAAATTTGGAATCGCCATAAATGGCAAAAAAAATCCAAATTCGAATCTACTAAAAACGAAATAAATTTCCAACAAATTTAAATTTCAAAAATATTTTATTTTTGGGGGGATGTCACATCCTTTCCCCCTTCAGTAAAACACTTTCCTCAGTGTCTGTTCCTTTCTTGGAACAAGATTGGATGTTATTTCCAGAAATCTCCCCCCAATTCCCAAGTGGCCTCCTCAGGACTAAAGTGCTTCCATTGCACCTTTACCTGAGCGATGGCTCTGTTCTGAAGTGTTATTTCTCTTTGGTCCAGAATGCGCAAGGGTTCCACATGGAACTCGCCTTCGGGTTCCACATGCACCAAGTTCCAATCAATCATATGAGTGGGGTCATGAATATACCTTTTCAACAAAGAAACATGAAATACATTATGAATTCTTAGATTAGCTGGAAGTGTTAGTTGGTATGCTACGGGTCCAATTCGAGATAGTATCTCGAAGGGCCCACAAAACTTGGGTGCCAACTTGGCACAGTTTCCTAACTTCAATGAGATTTTTCGAGCTTTGACCTTCAAGTAAACATGGTGTCCTACTTGAAATTCCAAGTGTCTTCTTTTCTAATCTTCATAGCTCTTATGTTTGTCTTGTGCTTCTTTCAAGTTCTATTTTACCTTTCTTACCATGTTCTCCATTTCTTGGAGAATCTTTGGGCCAACCATGAGTCTTTCAGCTGGGTTATCCCAGCTAATTGGAGTCATACACTTTATGTCGTATAGTACTTCGAAGGGACTCAACTTAGCCGAAGTTTGGTACCCATTGTTATATGAAAATTCTACCAAGTGTAGGTTGTCTTCCCACTTGCTCGGTTTTGTTCTTACGTACACGCAGATCATATCCTGTATGATTTGGTTTGTCCTTTCAGTCTGTGCATCCATTTGTGGATGATAACTCGTACTGAAATTCAAGTTAGATTTTATCCCTACAAACAATTCCTTCCAAAAAGAGGATGTAAATTTTACGTCTCAATCTGAAATCACCATTTTAGAAATACCATGCAGTCTAAATATTTCTTTCATGAATATTTCAGCAATGTTTATAGAATTATAAGTAGACTTTACAGGGATAAAGTGTGTAGACTTATTGAGTTTATTGATTACCACCATGATAGAATAATTTTGTTTCTGATTTTTAGGCAAACCTATTATAAAGTCTAGCGATATGATCTCCCATTTCCATTCTGGTACTGGTAATGGCTGTAATAGGTCGGTTGGATGCTGGTGTTCGACCTTAACTTGCTGAAAATCTTGGTACCTAGCCAAGTACTCTTCTATTTCACCCTTCATATTATAGCAGTAAAATAGTTTTCTAAGTGTTTTTACTATTTTCTGGTACCCTGGATGTCCATAATATAGTTTCTTATGCACTTCATCCAAAACTGTTAATTTTAACTCTGTTGAATCTAGTATGTAAAGTATGTTTTTAAATCATAATAGTCCCTTCTTGTTGATACTTAGATCTAGTTTATCTGATTTTGTGGTACTGTTTTGTAATTCTTCCATTATCTTAGGGTAATTCCCGTCATCAATACCTGTCGTCCCTATTCTTTGTTCAAGATCACTTTCTACCCTACTGATATTTATCTCAAATAACCCATGGACTCTTCTGCTTAAAGCGTTTGCTACTTTATTTTCCTTACCCTTGATATGTCTGACCTCGAAGTCGAATTCTCTCAAGAAGGCTAGCCATATTGCTTGTCTTGCATTAAGATCTGGTTGGTTAAACATATATTTTATCTTGCTATTATCCGTCAATAGTAGAATTTTTTTTCCCATTATGTAGTGTCGCCACATTTTTAGGGCGCGTATTACCGCTGCCAATTCTAAGTCATGAGTGACATAATTTCACTCATTTTCTTTTAATTTTCGAGACTCATAACAAATAGCGTGTCCTTCCTGAGTTAGGACACCACCTAGCCCTTCTTTACTTGCATCAACACATACAGTGAAGTCTTTATCTGGGTCTGCTACCTTCAATATGGGTGTAGTTGTCAATAATTCCTTCAGCTTGTTAAAACTATTTTGACACTTCTCTCACTAGTTGAACTTGGTCCCTTTCTTTTGTAGTGATGTGATAGGGTAGGCTATCTTGGAAAACCCTTCTATAAATCTATGGTAGTATCCGGTGATTCCCATAAATGATCGGATATCCGCTACATCCTTAGGTACTGGCCATTCCATAATGGCTTTTATCTTCTCCGGGTCTACGACAATGACTTCCGCTGAAATTACATCTCCTATATATTGTATCTCTTTTTGATAAGAGTCACACTTGTCAAATTTGGCATACAGTTTGTGTTTCCTCAATGTTTGTAGAACTATCCTTTAGTGTTCATCATGTTCTTCCTCCGTTTTTGAGTAAACCAGAATATTGTCGATAAACACTACCATGAACTTGTCTAAGTATTGATTGAAAATATTGTTCATCAGGCACATAAACGTGGTTGGTGCATTAGTGAGTCCGAAAGGTATGACTACGAATTTGTAGTGTCCATATATTGTCTGAAACGTTGTCTTGCTTATGTCTATGTCGTTTATCCTAACTTGATGATAACCAGATCGTAAATCTAACTTTGAAAAGACCTTGGCCCCACCTACTTGATCGAATAGATCATTTATCCTTGGTAAGGGGTACTTATTCTTAATAGTCATTTTATTTAGTTGTCTATAATCGATACATAGTCTTAGAGTACCGTCTTTATTTTTCACAAAGAGGACTGGTGCCCCCCATGGTGAAACGCTCGGTTTGATATACTCTTTGTCCAACAATTCCTGTAATTGTATTTTTAATTCTGTCAGTTCTGGTAGAATCATTCAGTAAGGTTCTTTTGAGATAGGGGCTGAACCGGGTAGTAGGTCTATGGAGAAGTCTATTTCCCTTCTAGGGGGTAATTCTGGTATCCCATCCACAAACATGTCACTGAATTCACGTAGGACAACAAATTCTTCTAACTTTGGCTTATCGTTTTTTCCTAATAGGTTCATCACTTGGATGGCATAAACTTGACATCCCTTTCTCATACATTTCTTGGGTTGCATCGTTGAAACTTGCTTGACTGATACAGGTTTTTGTATACCTTGGGCTATTCTAGTAGTGCCAACATCGTCTTTATATCTAAGTATCTTTGTATAACAATCTAGTATTGCTTTGTGTTGTTCCAACCAATCCATCCCAATAATCATATTGTAAGATCCTAGTGGTAGGATGTTCAAATTAGTCTCTATATTTTGACCATCTAAGATGAACTCAAAATCATAAATAAAGTCAACTACTTTCCTTTTAGTACCTGTTTCCAGTTGTGCAAGCCATGCTTTTGCGTGCTTCAACTTCTTAATTTTATTTGACTCTACTACATCAGGAGTAATATAGCTTAACATAGCTCTAGGGTCAATTAAAACAGAAATTCGGGTGCTATTGATTTTACCTTCAATTTCTACCACCGAGGACTGGTGGTCAGCTTTTCGACCATCTATGGGTGCACTTATCCGATGTAGGATTCTGCCCATGTCTCACACCATTGAGGCTTCCTGCAAATTATGAACAACAATTATGTTTGTTGAAATTAAACGTGGATAGTTCCTCCTTAGATGAGGCTCTCCACATTCCCAACACTTAAGTGGCTCACAGGAATTGTCCCCAAACTTCTTCATTCCCGGGTTTATCGGTTTACCACTGCCTTGTGTATTCGAATGATTGGAATGAAAATCCTTTTTCGGAAAACTTTTTGCTGCATTCTGATAAGGAGTTGGTTCGTATCCCTTCTTCCGTTCATTCATTCGATCTTGTTTCTTTTCCTTCCAGGCTTTCGAAAACTCTACCTGTTGTTTGTACTAGTCATAGCACATTCGTGCTTTCCTAAATACTTCACTCAAGGATTTGGGGTTGTCAAACTCAATTCTGTCCCTGTAGGACTGTGGTAGACAACTTAAGAATCGTTGGATTTTTACCTTATCTTCTCGGATGTATGGTACGAACCTTAGTAGTTTCATAAATTTATTTATAAGGTCCTCCATCATCATCTGTCCAAGTCGTAACTTGTAAAATTATTTTGTCTTCCTTTCATAATAGATTTCAGAAAGGTATTGTTTCTTGAATTACTTCTTAAAATCAGACCATTCCAACTGTTTCTCCTTTAGGCCCTTTGCCAATTTCAGGTCTTGCCACCAAATGATGGCCTTCCCTTTCAGATTGTAGATGGCCATTATGACCTTCATGTTGCTAGAATAGTTGTAGATATGGAAGTATTTTTTGATGTCCAACAACCATGCCTCGCCTTCTTCTCCTGTCCTGGATTCTCCATCAAAGGTAGCTAGTTTAATATTTTTAAATTCTCCTTCAAGGTGGTCTACTTGTTTTCTTTTTCTGTCTGGTTTAGTTTTGTCTTTGGATGAAGGTGTTGCCTCAGACAAACTGTCTCCTTTTTCTGTTTCTGGCCCAGAGTTCTTGGAGGCTCTCTTGCTGACCTCTTTGTCATGGTTATCATCCTTTGGAATTTTCTTCGTAACTATACTACGCAGCAGGACTTCATTTGTCTCTTGTTGTTCCTGTTGCACCTTATTCAATTTTTCATTGTCGGCTTTGAAAACATGCAGTTCAACGATGAGATTCCTCATTGTTAACAACACCTCAGTGGATGAGCTTCTATCACTGTTCGATCTTGGATCTCTAGGAGGTCTTTGTTGTGGATTTCCTTCCATCCTGATTTCTGCATCCTCTTGAGCTGCCATAATTAACACAAAACAGAAAGGGCTTTCTGCTTGTAACCATAACATTTATTAGTTTAACATAAATCGGAGTATATATATACTAAGAAACTAATGTGGCCCTATTCAGGCCCAGTATTGTAACTTTTTCTCTGATACCATATGTAATGTACCTCTAATTACCATAACAAAAAAAATAATTTATTTAGTTTTTCCTTGTAGGCATAGACTCTAAATTCAAAGACATATCTGGCTCAATCTTGCTACAAGGGAGATTTTAACATTTGTCCTTCTACATTGAAACTTACCAGAGGTATTTTATAAGTGATATTATAAACTTTACCTCCTCTTCAAATGAATCCTAGTAATCCTAACAGTGTTTCATTATCCTAATCACCTAGGCTACATTCTTGTCCTGGTGAAACTATACATATATAATCATACCAAAGAATTTATACAACAACTTTGCCACACATGATCACGCACTAATTCATATACCTGTGCATATATATATCTATGGCCGAATAATTGCACCACTATATAGCTAAGTAACATTCTATATGTATAATCATATTAATATTCACCTTATGGCACCATAAAAATTTAAACAAAAGTCCTATATCCATATGATTTGTTCCAAGGTATTGCGCTAGTCAGGCCAAACGTGAGAGGAGTACTAAGAATGGTCCTTCATAAATGTTGGAGTGGAATCTAGATTTTTCTTCGGGTTTGGCTGACAGTGAAATTAATGCACTCCTTTCCATCTACATGGACATAGACAACATGAGTACTAGGTGTGGAAATGGTAGTTACAAATCCAGTTCTTATATCACCCCTTTTTGGAACAACCGAAATCCTATTCGAGTAGCGAACCCTAACTAAACTTATAACCAAAGGGCGGGAATGCCTATCAATTCCATTTTGCGGATTTGGACAGGGCTACCATCGGGTACGGTGGAGGAGGTATAATGACCCTCCTGCCAGATCATTTACGACGTGTTGGAAACAATCTCTTGGGACTATCACGAGTTAAAGGGATCCACAAAATCTCTCTACCTTTCCCTAACTACAGTACTGACTTAAATATGCCATTAACCATCCATAAACTAGCAGATGGGCTCTAGAACTATCATTTGCATTAGTCTTCCTTCGAAAAATTTGACTTTGTGCTACTCCCTGTAACCAATTACCGAGTCATCCCATCTTCTTTGTAACTACTGAATGTTGAAGACGTGAGATTTTTCTGGGAACAGGCGTATTGGACGGGTCTCTACCATTGGAACTCCGCATAATAAGGTAAGATCTTCTGGTTAGTGGCCCTTTTGGAACTCTCTTTCTTGTAAAATCATTCTAGTTACTGGGTCATTCGATATGATGGTTACCCTACAGTCTATAATTTGAATAGTGGAAAGGCTATACATTTCTTGATATCTCTGGTTTATTTACTTTGGTTACAGTCAGTACATTATTTGTTGTTTACTGTGTATGCCATCCTTCTTAGGTTTTCTCTTTTTTTGTTGTAAATGCTATCTCATTTATGTAAGGAAGGGTGGAGCTTCATGGAAGAACCCCTTCTCGAAACATACCAGGCGTTGTAAGAAAAACCCCTTGCCTCCATCGTGGTCCCAACCGGTTGTTCGGTATTGAACCAAGGGTCTATGTGACTCTGGCATGCTGAGATAACTCTTCAATACCAATAAAGCGTCCTTGACCTTTCTCAAATACTATTTATCCTCTCTGTTAATCTTATGATTCGAACCAGTGGTCAGGGTTTCTGTAACCATCGTTGAATTAAAAATATATTCCCTGTAAAAGTGGGTATATAAATCAGCTAACGAGTACCTCTTGTATCGTGAGTTTTTATGACGTCTGTGCACATTATGTTTAACACTTTTCTTTTTAAAAGATAGTTTAATCTCGACAGTTATATATGCTTGTTGATATGAAATAAATTCTTAAGGATTAAAACACTCCATTAGTATTCAATGTCTCTGTATGAATGGGCTTAGCACAGTTTCTCTCGCTATTTATCAATTATGTCTGTGGTATAAGGTTATTCACTATACAGTTTTAATTCATTATTTTTTTTGAATTGATACACAACTGTAATGATGGGCCCTGTTTGATCCGAGGGTACCCATCAGTGAGCTACTGTCCATCCATCCTCATCCCTAAGCGACTGTCCAACCGAAAAATCAATGGGGAAAGGTCATGCGAGATGGGGTTGAAAGTTAAGTATAGATTGTACATGAGGTGTTAAAGGAAGACAATTATCGTTCTATTTCTACTTCTTCAATTTTTCTTTAAGTATGCCTTTCTAATCCTTGTAAGGTGAATTTTCCAGGTTTTTTGTCTACGCAATGCTCTTGGGTGTTCATCCCCATACTTGGTGCAAAAGGTAATCGAGTTCCCTTCTAAACCCTTCTGGATTTTCATACAATCATGGTTACCAAAATTAAAGGGGTTCATCTAGATTCGATTCCCTCAGACTTCCGTCGGGTTTGGAAGAAGGTGATTTGGTCTCGGTGATTACAATATAACTTTTGCAGAAATTTTCTTCTATAGAACTGTCATGTTTGTTGGAGTAAAAGAAAGATTTGCTAACAGATTTTTGTTTCGGTTCTCGTCACACCCTAAATTTTTAATACCAGGGTTATTTCCTTGAAGACAGGCCCTGTTTTCAAATGCTAGACATTGGTTCGACTTATGCTAGATCTATAATATTAAACTTTTATCTCTCTTCGACATTCCTTGTAATTATTTCCAATATGGTTAAAATCTGTATTAGCGTTTAATTAGATTAAATATATGAACTCTGTAAAGTTTCAATTTTATGTTTTTTCTTTCAGAAGTATATATATATATATATATACTTTCTTCATTGTTTAGGCCAAAGGGCTGGTAGGATTTTGAAAATTGCATGTTGTATACACATAACTATAATTTCTTAATCTATATCATTCACGACAGTTTCTCTTGTATACTCTGGAATAACTATTTTCGAATTTTACCTCTGCATTATCTTATAATAGAACAATGTCTTACTTATATTACTATAGTAAGTTATGAGGAATTTCCAGACTCTTCGCTTCAGTTATTTCTCATTTGAGATGTAGT
>JZKD02S0055627.1:1907310-1918312 GCA_000966675.3 Picea glauca | reverse complement strand
GATTATATATATAGACCTACTCAATCTGAATACTCATAGATGGATTTGTCTAATATTACGATTACAAATATAACATTTAGCTATAGACAAATTGTATACCTTCAATTCATTTGCACATGGATAACTCTGCCTTCAATTTTAATGCAGGAGATTTAATCTGAGAATTTCATCCTTGGCTATAAAACTTCATACAATGAACATATAACATCTATGGAAGCCATCACAACTTAGTACAATTAGATATATTACAACAGGAAGATATAATCACTCACATAGTTACATTACAACAATTAGTCATTCAAGTCGTTGCATTCCAGCAAATAGTTATAATCATTCACATAGAGAAGGAAAGGTTTACATATCTGTAATAGTTCGTGGGAAGACAAAGGGAACAACCACATTCCTCCCAACCGTAGAATAGGGTAGCCAAAAATCACTTGCCCGATTCACCCCCTAGACTGACCATGAATCCATGAGGGAGAACTTGAAAAAAAAACTCCTCCTCAGCACTATCTTTCAATTCCACCAGCTTCCTCTTGCCTCACACTCACTCAGTAGTGTTCATAACAACAAGGGAAAGTCAAAAATCTCTTTTCCCAGCATACTTGGTAGCATCCTGCCTCCCAACATATGTTATTTATCAATTTGCCTCGGTCTTTTCCCTCCCTTGGGAATTTTCACAGCTTTCTAAATCCCTAATTTTCAGGGGCTGCCAATGGCCAAATCACTAATTTTCCACATGTAACAATCAGCCTAGAGGTAGTTCCAACATGTTCCCCACTCATGGAATCATGGTCAGCTAAATTTAACATGGTTGTTCCATTTGGCCTCTTGCAATCACTGTAAAATATTATGTTTTCATACAAGTGTCATAGTCAAATAGCTAGTTGGGTCAAATCAGGTCTTTGCCCAGCAGTCATAATAATTAATTACAATCATCAAATTCAAAATTCAGAATTTCCATAAATGAAAAACATTTTCCAAATTCGAATTTACTAAAAACGAAATAAATTTCCAACAAATTTAAATTTCAAAAATATTTTATTTTTTTGGGGATGTCACAGTATCCCCCATCAATGACAAAAAATATGTAACAAATTTGAATTAGATCAAATTATGAAGTGACTCAGGACTGACTCAAGGAAGGTTAACATTGTAGAAAATTTAGAAATATAGATGGATGACTCGATAGAAGTCTTGTTTAGGTTGGACTTCTCTTTAACATATGAAGGAAACGAAAGTTGTGTTAACAACATTGAATCAAGGTGGACCCAAAATATGAACTTGTGGATGTTCAAATGAGAGACAAATGTATTTCCCAACCCGAATATAATGATGAAGGGGGGTGTCATGTTCAAGAGTGAATTTACTGCCACTAACACAGATACAGATACACATTTCTTTCCCAATTTCCCCCCACCATTTTTGGCGAGTACCTCTTTATTTTTACACAAGATTGAGGAGTATAGCATATTATTTTAATGTAAGCTCATCCTTCGAATGAGTCCCTCAGATTATGTTTAACAAACCCTAAGAAGTAGTGGTTTGATCCCATATGGTCCTTTCAATGTTTGTTTTACGAGTCCAAAGAAAGAAAACTCAGGGTTTTCATGTTTAGAGAGTCTGAAAAACACTTAAAGAGAACTTGATAATGTCCTTTTTTGTAAGTTAGTCTGTCGAGACGGAAAAAGAGACAATCAACCACTCATCAGACATTTTATTCAAATACTTTCACGAGCATGAAAAGAACAAGGTTGCTCGACTATCTTTTCGTGTTTAGGGATCTTGAAAAGAGCTTAAAGGATGTTCCATAGGGTTATTTTTTTGTATTACCAATGCGAGTTCAAAAAAGAAATAAAAGGTTACTCAATTGCATTCTCATGGTTTCACGAGTGTGAGAAAGAATTAAGACTGTGCTCAGAGTTTTTCCTAAAAACCATAAAGCATCTGTACATAAGAAAAATAGACAAAAACAACCAAAAATGGTGGATCCCTGTCAAACCTCCCATCCTTAGATATTTCAATATATAACAGAAAACACTTTGCAAAGTTGGTTATACTTTAGGGCATAGGTAAAATATAAAAAATATTTTAATTTTGCAATAAAATATGATAAAAAGTAATAAAATAGGTCAAAATGACCCATTTACCATTTCATTTTGCAATTTCACCCAAATAGTGCCCCAAACCATTTTTTTCTTCCAAATTTCAAAGATTGATTCCAGAGTTCCTGGTTGACCATTTCAAAAACAACTTCTATCAAAAAGGTAATCTATTTCCCCTTTCTCTTTTCATGGTTTGAGATTTCATTTTTATTGGTTTAATTTTAATTTTAGGTCAATTTTTTGGAGGTCACTGTGCTTTGAGATCATTGCAGGGTCATAGTATCGTGAATTGCGATGATCTCAAATTGTCATAGGGGAATCAAAGCCAAGGTGCGACGATGTCACTCTGTGTAATACCAAATCCTTGCGACGACTACAACTCTATTTTTGAAAAGACAAAATGAGTTAGGAAAACTTCCAAGAATTGATTTTTTATGAATTTAGTCATATTTTGATGTTACTTGGGAGGTTTTCCTTAGTAAAAATGCTCGAGTGGAGGGAACGAGAGCATGAGGAAGAATAATATTTTTTTGGGAATGAGTCGGGCACTGTCATGGAAATACGGGAGTGTGGTTTAATTAAGTTCTTCAAAATTCAGGGTATGAGAGCCCAAATGAGATTTTTGGAGTATCTACTCCACATGTGGGATGTAAATAAAAAATCCTTTCATGTGGGTGTGCATACACTCACCTTGGATATATATGAAATTTACTTTATTATGAGGTTATCTAGTCGAGGCTCTTGGGTATCACTCTCGGGAAGTACAGGTGGAGGAGAACCCATGGATTACTATGTTGCACACCATTGTGTGCCAAGTGCATAAAATCATAGTGGTAAGGTTTCCATTAGGGATGTTCGGTATTTACCATTGAGAACCATCCTTTATACTATCACTAGGATAGCAGGGAGTGTAGCTCCCCACATGGCTTTGAAAAGCCACTTTTAGTACGCCATGGAGTGTATGGATCCTTGGGTCTTCAATTGGTGCAATGGTGTCTTAAAGAACACGAAAAAGCAACTGACAAAGTGTCAGAATGATCAGTGAAATAGTTTGGTTATGGATCCATTTTAGTGTCTTTCTTACTAGATAGGGTCTTTGTCTTACATCTACAAGTGGAGTAGGGCATACCCACTCAACAAGATCCACAGATGAAAATATGCATGGATTCGATGGCTTGTCACGGTGGCGTGCCTATCGTCAAGTATGATGAAGATTTCCTCCAGTATCTAGGAGATCAGCTAATCATGGTAGAGGATTATGCTTATGCTAGGACAGACTTCCATGGGGATCCTAACTTATCTCGTCCTAAGGGATCTTAGTGGGGAGACATAGTTAAGAACGAAATATTCATTATATGATGTTTTTGATATTTTAATTATATAAAATGTTTTTTTTTCATTTATTCAAGACTAATCAAGTGCTCTCAATAATGCAGATGTGGTGCCTTATCATCCTCCAGGATCATCTCCCATTCAGAGGCGAGAAGAGATAGGTGTTGTGGTGGGTCGAGGAGTTGTTTCCAAGGATCTCGAGTAGATTGACCATAACCTAGAGGGATTAACCATAAACATCCCTGATATCATGATGAATGAACTTCCTTGTTGCTACCAATGCCATACAGTTGGTGTATCAACATCTATTGGTCGATTTCTACTTAGAGTAGCACATGCAGTTGTTTGTTACAATGAGTAACATCCTTAATTCTATATGAGTCCATGAGCTTCACTATTTTGATATTTTGTTCCTTGGAAAAACACTTTTTTTACTTTTTTCATATTAATATAAAGTTCCTACTGACTTACTTGTCTTTTTTTTTAAATGTGTGTTTGGATTTATAAATGTCTCAAATTTCTAGCTAACACATAACTGTCCAATGCATTTGTCAATGTGTTTAGACATCTAAGAATATGTTGATACTCAATATAATCAAAATGTCTTTCCAAGAGGTGAATCTTAAGTATAACCATAACAAATTAGGACTTCAGATGGAATACATGTTATTAAATTGCAACACTACTAACTGTGAATCAAGTCGTACAATAAGATGAAAGATTCCAAATGAAATGGTGTAAGTTAATAATTCGATAACTGCATTGTATTCCACAATATTATTAGTTGCATGACCAAGGAAAACATCCTGTAGATTGATCAACTCATTTGTAGGTGCATAGATTGCCCATGCAACATATGCTACATTTTGAGTACTGCGACTAGCACCATCAGCAAAGACGATATAGGGTAGTGAATACACCGACATATAGAAACCAAGTACAAAGGAAGGTAAGCAACTAAAATGTGAAACAAAAACGAAAAAGCACACTAGATTATGATACATTAAAAATACAAAGAACTCATGCAAAAATAGTTTAAGCATAGTACTTCTTCAAGTAAATCCCATTTCTAGGTTCACTCAAAGGAAATCCATCATAATCTACCAACTTAGAAGCCCCTTTCTCCAACACTCGTTTCACAATATAAGGGCCACGCCACATGAGCTCGAATTTACCGGCCCCTAATAAGTCATGATATTTTTCGTAAAGGAGAACGAAATCACCCTTAGAAAAAACATATGGTTTAACATGCTTCTTATGAGTTTCAATGACTAAGGCAACATCACGGCATGTCTCATCTAATTGCATCAAATACAAGAGAAGTTCCTCTTCACTTGAGGTTTTAGGGAAAACTTCGATAGCTAGTTTCAAAGATGGGATTTCACATTCAATCAAAACAATAACTTCAATACCATATACTAACTGGAAAGGTGTGAACCCTATGGCAGATTTAAGGGATGTTCGATAGGCCCATAATGTTGAGAAGAGCATCATGTGCCATCTTGACTTGTGAATTCCTATCATTTGTCGAAGAATTGTAGTAAGAACCTTGTTAATTGCTTCAACTTGGCCATTGGCCTGTGGATAGTAAGGTGTTGAGTTTTCATGTCAAAAACCCAAGTTCTCGGTAAGTTCAGACATCATGAAATTGTGAAAATAACTGCCATGGTCAGTGACAATGGCTTGAGGGACACCAAATCTAGTAATTATATGATTGAATATGAACAACATTGCAATTTTCCCGGTTTTATCAAATGTAAGCATTTCCTTAGCCCATTTAATGAAATAATCCATGGCTACGATAATTTATCCATGCCCCCTAGTTGAGTGAGGGTTGCATGTCATGAAGTCAATGCCCCATTTAGTGAATGGACCAACATAAACTAGAGGGTAAAGAGGAGCAGGATGAGATCATATCTTATTGTCATATGTTTGACAAGCGTGAAATTTTTGGATGACAATAATGCAATATTTAAACAATGAAGGCTATAAGTAACCATCTTGTAAGATCTTTTGGGTAGTGTAATACCCAGACATATGACTGCCACATGCTCTGGAATGAAAGTCGTTCAAAACTTTATCAACTTCATCATAGGTTAGACAGAGTTGAAATATGGAATCAATACCATGATGGTAAAGGGTATCACCAAGGATAATATTTTGACGGGCTTGATACTGAATACGAGGATGATGTACACTAGAGGTATTGGGCCATAAGTTTGGGTTTGGAGATAAATAATAATGTCTCCATACCACATGCCATAAAAAATGATCATAAAGAGATACTCATCAGGAAAGGAATCTGTTGCCACAGTTTCTGTCTTAGTAGAGGGAAGGTCACATATCAACTCAGAAAAAACCAAAGATTTATTTTATTTGGCACACTCAAATTCCAAATCAAACTACTGGAGAATCACTATCCATTTGGAGTATTTCCCCCCAAAAAATTGTTGAGTAAGGATGTGTTGCATAGGGTTGCAATAAAAAATGACTGTGGTTTTGTGTAATAAGATATAATGATGAAAAAATTGAACAACTTAAATAATTGCCAAGGCCAGTTTCTCCACATGCAAATATTTGGTTTTGGTGGTCGTGAGACTCCGACTCAAATAGTAGATAACATTTTCATCATGTGAATCATCCTCTTAAACTAGAATAATAGCGATGGTAGAGTCTAAAGCAGCTAAGTATAATAAATAATATCGACTATAATCGGGTGGAAATAAGAGTGGTGTACGGGTTAAGGAAAGTATCAAATCTTGAAAGGCTTTGTTGGAAATGTTGTCCCATACAAAATTGTGACCCTTTTTAAGAAGTCAATTAAAACCTTTCCTTAATTCAACATAATAGGGGATAAATCAACGTAAACCATTTTCCTTCCCTTGCAAACTTTGGAGTTAGCGTAATGTAGAAGGAAGATCTAGATTGATAATAGCTTCAATCTTTAGAGGGTCCACCCTAATCCCATGTGTAGAAACGATAAAACCAAGAAGTCATCTGGACTCCACAAAAAAAATGCATTTATGTGTATTCAATCATATGCAATAATAGCGACAGTGTAGGAAAATGGCTCGTAAATGTGTTGGGTGATCTTGACGACGCACAAAATGCATCAGTAAATCATCTAGGTAAGTTTGTACAATGTGCTTAATATCATGAAAAGCATAAGAAATAGTGCATTGAAAAGTCACACCAACATTCTTGAGACCAAAAGGTAGTTTCTGGTATGTGAAGGTTCCCCAAGGGAATATAAAATAAGTCTTATGTTGATCCATGGGTAAAATATTGATTTGATTATAGCCGAAGAAACCATCCATCAAAGAGAATATTTCACTATTGGCGCAGTCGTCAATGATCTAGTCAACGAAAGGGGTTGGATAATTATCTTTCGGACATGACTTGCAGATATCCCTATAATATAAAAAAACATGGATCATGACTTTTTTCTTCATAGCCGGAACAATATTAGACACCCAATTAGTCAAAGCCAAAAGATAGACAAAACTGACTTTAAGAAGTTTTTCAAGTTTGAGTTTAATAACAATAGTTTTACGTGGATGTATTGGGCGAAGTCTCCGTCGAATAGGTTTAGCATCCGCGTAAGTCTTAATATCATGTACAACAATATCTAGATCAATTCCAGGAATTTCTTCGTAAGTCGAGGCAAAAACGTCACAAAATTCTTGGAAAAGAGATTTGTAAATTCGAATTTCATCAGTAGAACATGAGGCACTGGTGTGAACATTTTCCATGACTCTAGGTTTAATCAAAATATATAAAGGGATGGTAGGTGAAATTTTACCCAAGTTCCCTTCATACAAGACATCGTGTATTGTGCAATATCCCTAAGATTTAGAATAATTAAATTCTAAGTGAACTTTAGAATAATTTGAGTTTTTGGAAAATTCAGATTTGGAAATTATTTTCCATTTATGGAAAATATGAATTTGGAATTTTTATTATTGTAATTAATTATTTGATGATTGTTGGGAAAATATTTGACTTGCCTAACTAACCTCTTTTATTTTGACACATGTGGGAGACAAATTTTTTATAAATTAAATGTTGGAAGACAAATGGAACAACCAGGTTAAAAATAGTTGACCATGACTCGATGAGTGGGGAACATGTTTGAGTTGCCTCAAGGTTGATTTTTACAAGTGGAAAATGTAGAATTTGAGCACTAGCAGCCTCTAAAAATCATGGATTTGTAAAGTTGTGAATTTCCCAAGGAGGGAAGGAAAGAACTAGGCACAAGATGCATATAAAAACAACATATGGAGGAGGCAGGACACTGGTGAGTATTTTGGGAGAAAGGAAAATATATCTTTGCTATTATGAGCACTGTGAGTGTGAAGCAAAGGAATTTTTTATATGTGGATGGTGATTGTAGCTAAAGAGGAACATTTCAATTTTCCCTTATGTACTCATGGTCAAGCTAGGGGGTGAATAGGTCAAGTGAACTTGGTTGTTTTGTTCTATGGTTGTGTGGAACGTGGTTGTTCCATTTGTATTCCAGCATGAGCTTTCAGATGTGTATCTTGACTTACATTCTTTGTCAATATTATGTTTGATTATTATTGGTTACGAATCTGATGGTTTATTATAGTTCAAGGGTACTACACTATTTTAAATTGAAATGTGATGATGGTATATATACATATATATGTGCTCATCTATACATAAATGGTAGAACTATTGTATGTTCCTATTAATCATTCAATATGGTTATACATATATGAACAAATTCATATACATATATATGTGTTCATGCAAAATAAATGATAGAAATGATTTTATGTTCCTATTGGTCATTAATATATATATAAATGACTGTATATACATATTTGTGTGCATGCATAAGGGAATGATAAAACTATTGTTATATTCCTACTGACCATTTAATTATATATATGATGAAATACTATTTCAAATTTGGATGAATACCATAGACAATAGACAGAATGAATAATAGTCCATGTACATTATTTATATTATCTATAAACCACATAAAAGTAGTGACTCAATAGTCTACAAATGTATGGAAAAAGTAGTTGTCACATTCAATGAACCTTGTTCAAATTATTTACAGAACAACTTGTGTATTCAATCGATCATGGTTCAAATATTACAGTCGACTACCATAGGCCAAATACTCCATTAGCACTTGTATTATAGACAGAATCTAAGAAGAATGCATAAATATGTACACCTGGATCAAAACTCAAATACCTTTCGAGCAACAGGTTTCCCTTGATCCTCTTTCCTTGACTATATAAACCTACAAAAGAAGAAAGACGAGGGTTTAGTAAACTATACTAGTATTTTTAATGGAAATTAAGTATTAGGAATACATCAAGGAAATACTTAGCTTGAGTTTGGCGAAGAAACAGATCACCACTCATGCTTGTGCGACAATATGTCCACGATCCATTAGGAGGAGGAGTGGACCCAAAATCGGTTGATGGACACCCTCGCAAAAGAAAACAGGGCCCCAACATTAATTAAATGTAACTATGCATAAACCTTTACTTTTAAAATAGAGAAAATGACAGCAAGCAATTATCATCATAGACCGTGCACAAATTTATTAAAAGGATGCATGTATTCTACAAAATTCTGTGTATTTTCACTTTAGACCATTAAAATCTAAAGAGGCGCATAATATGCCACATGTGTTATATAACAATAGATATTTAAAACCTAAATAGTAGTTATATAATGGTAAATATTCAAAAGATCTGAGTGCATAGTAACATACGACAAGAACCATAATCGAAGGTTAAAAATATAACGATGTAAATATGAATTACCCACAGAGGGACTGATACGAATTTTAATTACACAAAAAGAAAACACGACTTTCCCACTGAGGGTTAATTCTTCCATATACATATTTTATGTATAAAACACATAATGTAATTTATGAAACAAAGGGTTAATTTTTCCCGATATATTTTGTTGTATGAAGCACATAATGGAACTTACGAACAAAGGGTTAACTATTGCCTTATATTTATATACAGAGCGTATTTGTGAATCTGCACAAAAGATTAATACCGTTAGATACATTTACATGGAGCGTATCTATGAATTCCATAGAGTTTTAATACTATATATATATATGTAGAGTATAAATTAAGAGTTCCACAGAGTAGTAATATAAATACACAGAGCGTAAATATAAAAAGGATTAAAACTATATATATATATATATATATATATATATATATATATATATATACGCAGAGTATAAATTATGAATTCCACAGATTGCTAACATAATTATAGAGAGCATACATTACGATTTACAGAGTATTGATAAATTTTTACCCAGAATATAAATTGAGGAATTTTCCACAGAGGGTTATTGAATATATATATATATATATATATATATATATACATAACTGGTAAATAAAAAAATCCCCTATGGGTTTTTGACAATAGACAAGCTGAGATAATAACAGTCATGTAGCAAGACTCGAGGTCCTTAGGACAAGTTCCAAAGCATAGGTAGTAGTAAGGTAGCGATGAAAGGAGACAGAATAGGGGTTCAACCCTTAAAACATTTTCGGGCTACGAAGAACCATAACGAGTATGGGGTAGAATAAAAATATCCAACCAGGGAGAATACAATAACCTATAGACCGTAACCTTAAACACAGAGGAAACCTGGAAGTAAACATGCTTAAGGTGGCGCAATGATAATATGATGTAAATCCTCAATAAAGAAAGAAAACAGGGAATTCGTTCATGAAACCTATTTTTTTATTTCTACATTGAACCAAACAAAGATTCATTCATGAGATACAGAGAGTTGAAGGAGGAGAGTATTTTACTCACCTTGCACAAAGAAGAACCAGACGGGTGTTCTGCTACTTCCATTTTTCACCAGAGCCACATTTTCCCAAGTCGTTGACCATATACAAAGTAGGTGAAAATGTTAGTTACAGTGTAGAGGTCGATTTGCATACGAAGCAGAGGTAAGTTTTTGTGAATATAGAACCAAAGAGGAAAGAAATGAATGATGGTGACCTCGAAGGCCTCACAAAGAGGAGTAATGGTTGTTGGGTACACACAGTACCTCTCCCATGTGAATCCATGGAGATGGTGAGACCACATTCAACATGGCTACCTAAGTGTCAAGTTTGTGTGGTATGATACAGGCATCTCCGTTAATGAAATAGCCATACGTAAATGCCCACAAGACTGATCTGACATTCGCCATTAGTCGGTTTAACCTATTCAATGTTGGGCCATGTCACTAGTCGGGTAGGGTTTAATGTTGTTATGTATAGGTTATGTTCGTGGCACTAGAACAAAACTATAAGTGCTATGGTGTATGTGTGTTACGCTATATCAAAGTCTTTGTTGGTATGGTAGCCATATAACAGTCCCTATGTAAATGATATTTACATGGTTTGCATAGAAACACTTCGACGCACTATGATGTAGAAATAAATTGTGGTGAATAGTATATGATAAACGATGTAATCTTTAGAAATAGTGTTTTTGTTATGATATCCACATAATAGTCTATATGATATTATGGATATAATTAG
>JZKD02S0055627.1:1872858-1907189 GCA_000966675.3 Picea glauca | reverse complement strand
ATATATATATATATATATATATATATATATATATTGATATGAATAGCATTAGTGATTGGTATTCATACTAGAGTCGATACAGTAAGAAATGTATATCATTATGGATAGTGCTAATGTTATGGATGGACTATATGATAGTATATATTCTATAGTTTATTACGCACTGTATATTTTTGAATAGCATGACTTAACATAGACATGGTAGTTATTCTAAGGGTTATGACAGCCCTGGTCACAATTGTCTTAATTACAAATAAGTGTATGATTCTAATCCAATGTTGACGATAAATTTAATCTACATATAATAAAGGAATAAAGATATGTTTTGATCAAATGTTGAAGAGTCAAGGAGCTTTAATGTCCCCTAAAAAAAAAATGGAAAATTTGGGGTATATTACATATGGTATCAGAGCTGAAGGTTACAACACTTGGACCTGAGGGTAAGGCGAAATTATTTTAAGTTTTTATTTTTTGTTAAAGAAAAACTAACAAATATGTTTACTACTACAAAGAGAAAAATTGTTGGTCTACTGTGATAATTTCAGCACAGAATGAAGAAGAAATCAGACTTGAAGAGAATACTAATCAAGGACTTCCTAAAGGACCTAGGCATAACAATGAAGGAAGTTCAACCACCCAGGTTTTCGAAACAAGGAAGAACCTCATCATGGAATTACAAGTGTTTAAAGAAGATAATGAAAATCTTAAAAAGGCACATGAAGAACAATTAGAAATAAACAAAATGTTGTTGCGCAATATAGTAACAAAGAAGATCCCAAAGGATAGTGACAAAGAGGAAGAAGTAAGAAAAAGATCCTCTAAAAACTCTAGTCATGAAACAAAAAATGAGAAAAATTCTTCCGAAGACACACATGTGGTAGGAAACAGAATGACTATAAGAAGAAAAAGAAAACAAGTTGATCACCTAGAAGGTGAATTTAAGAAAATAAAACCATCCACCTTTGACAGAGAATCAAGGACGGGTGAAGAGGATGAAGCATGGATACTAGATATAAAGAAATACTTCCAGATTTACAATTACTCTAGTAATATGAGAGTCAAAATGACCATTTACAACTTGAAGGGAAAAGCAAGTATCTGATGGCAAGACATGAAATTGTCTAAGGGATTGAAAGATAAACAAATGGAGTGGTCAGATTTTAAGAAATATTTCAAGAAGCAATACTTGTCCGAAATATATTACGAAAGAAATAATAAGGAATTCTATGAGCTAAGACTCAGGCAAATGAACATGGATGATTCGATAAATAATTTTTTAGAACTACTGAGAATTGCACCATACATCAAGGAAGACAAAGTAAAAATACAACGATTCTTAAGTTGTCTACCAAAGTTGTACAAAGAAAAAATTGAATTTGACAATCCAAAGACCTTGAATCAAGTGTTTAGAAAGGATCAGATGTGCTATGATCAGTACAAACAAAAGTCTAAAATTCTGAAGGCATGGAAGCACAAAAAACAAGACATAATGAATCAACGAAAGAAAGGTTTCCAACAAACCCCTTTCTGGAATATGGAAAAAGGCTTCCAAAAGAAATATTATCATTCCAAAACCCAAATTTCTCAAGGGGGAGGTAGAATAGTTAAATTGGGAGTCAAGAAAGTTGGGGATGTCCCTAGAGAACCATTGAAGTGTTGGGAGTGTGGAGAACCTCACTTGAGGAGAAACTGTCCACGCTTAATTTCCACATCAAGAAATAAAATCCATAACCTGCAAGAATCTTTTATAGTAGGAGATATGAGAAGAAGCGTACACAAAATTAATTCATTTTTGGATGGAAAGAAGGTTGACCATCAATCCACTATTGTGGAGGTTGAAGGTAAAATTCATGTTAACTACATTTATATATTAATTTACTCAGGAGATAGTCTGATTTATGTTACAACTGGTTTAGTTGAATTAAACAAACTCAAGAAAGTAAAGCATGCTAAGTCTTTGTGTAACATACCCAGCCACCCGCAGGCCAGGGTATGCTACCTGTAAGCCTGCTCTTGGTATTCTTTCTCTTACCGATACCTTTTTAAAAATTAAAGATGCATAAAAGAAGACACTTTAACAACATGCACAACAGTAGTTAGAAATCATGCATAGTCTAAAGAATCAAGTAAACAATAATTAAATATACAACAAAAATACATTCATATACATGTAAATGATACCATAATAGAGAGAACTTATCTTTATGAAAGATGACACTAACTAGTTGCAGACCAAGGACGTTCCACCCAATCGTAGACACTATTGTTCCAAAACTCAACAAGAACTTCACCTGTGAGACAGGGCTATGAATCCATAAGGACGGTTCCAGAGTATTACTTGGCTTCCCAAACCAGTCAATACCCAAGCTCTCACAGACTTCCCATCTCTCACAGCAATCCAAGTACCCAACTCTCTTCTACCCAACTTTCCCCACACGAGACAACGAACCTCCACCCTTCTCTTCCACGCAGTCCCTTAGGCAGTCCTCCTTATTCAGGATTCAACGCAACTGGTCTAGAATATCAATGATGGAACTCTCAAGACTTGCATCTATGAGCAATGCTAGATGTAGGTCAATGCATCTCAAACATGTAGGCCTCAAGTCACGGTTGTATCACACCAACGACCACTACAACCAAGTATAATGTGGATAATTCTTTGGCAATTCAGTTCCCTTTCCCAAGACAAGACACAGAGGAGGATGGATCAATTAATGGGTAAGTGAGTGCATGAAAGTGAATGAGGGAAAACTGAATGATCGAATAGGGAATCAAGTAAAAATCCATCATTCGAAACCCCCCATCAGACCAGAGTCGGGTTTAAGTAACCTCATGCGGAAATCAAAAACCTCCTAGCCTTCCCCAATAAGCTCACATAATCAATCCCCTCCCTTAGGAAAAAAGGGTAATTAACATAGGAATAAACACGTATCCCTTCAATCTCCCTTTATTGTGGAATCATAGCCCGATATAACTCTAGTTCTTGTCCATCTAGCAGTCATCCATGTATTTATTATTAATAATGATAAAAACATTACATATCTTGGTCACTTTGGCCTCTCAACATTGTAATAATACATTATTTTAAATGGGGGTTCAAAACCTAGGGTGTTACATCCCCTCCCCCTTCTTTAGGCACTGTCCTCAGTGCATATACAAAATAAAGATCAAAATCTCAAATTTATTCAAAAAGTTGTAGGTACTTTGTCCACATGGCATCTTCATGATCCCAAGTAGCATCTTCAGGACCGTAGAAGGTCCATTGAACTTTTACCAACTCTATAACTCGATTCTGGAGCATTTTGAATTTTTTGTCTAATACACTCACTGGCTAAACCTGAAAATCTCCCTCTGTGTCTACCTGAATCAGATGCCAATCAATAACATGGTTAGGATCATATACATATTTCTTTAGTAAAGAGACATGAAATACATTATACACATTCATGGAATTAGGCAATGCAAGCATGTATGCAACTGACCCTATTCTATCCAATATTTCAAATGGACCACAAAATTTGGTTGCCATCTTCGTACAACTACCCAATTTCAAAGAGATTTTCTTGGGCTTCACTTTCAAAAGTACATGCTCCCATACTTTAAATTCTCTAGCTGTCATGTTCTTGTCTTCATAAACTTTATGTCTATCCTAATCTACCTTTAAATTCTACTTGATCTTGACCACCTAGTCTTCCATGTCCTTGAGAAACTCTAGCCCAAGTACCACTCTATCTGTCGGGTTGTCCTAGCTTACTAGTGTATCGCATTTCCTATCGTATAAGGCTTCAAATGGGATCACTCTCAATGAATCTTGATACCCATTATCATATGAAAAATCAACCAAGTGTAATTAATCTTCCCACTTAGATGGCTTATCCATCACATACATTCTCAGCATGTCTTCAATTATTCGATCGAATCTCTCTGTTTTTCCATCTGTCTGGGGATGATATGTTGTGATAAAGTTTAGATTTGTGCCAAATCCTTTAAACAATCTCCTCCATAAATTGGAGGTAAAATTTGTATCTTTGTCTGAGACAATTGTCTTAGGTATCCCATGCAACCTAGCAATTTCCTTCATTAAAATTTCTGAAATATTATCCATTGTATGTGTTCTCTTCACAAGCACAAAATGAGCATCATTTGTTAATTTTTCAACCACCACCATGATTGAATCATGTTTCTTATTCATTCTGGGTAATCCTGTGATGAAATCCATGGTGATCACTTCTCATTTCTTCTTTGGCATTGGTAATGGCTACAGCAAACCCATTGGGTGCCTATGCTTAGCCTTCACCTTTTGACATTCCATAGATCGAGTGATGTAATCAACAACATCCTTTTTCATTCCCGGCCAAAAGAAATGGATTCTTACTGCTGTAATTGTTTTCTGGTAACCGGGATGTCCATCATATGGAACATCATGCATTTCCTTTAGTTCCAAATTCCTCAGTTATCCAGAACTAGGAACATAGATTATGTTTTTATGCATGTGTAGTTTGTCTTTCTTTATCTCATACTCCTTTATTTTCTATTGTACATATCCTTGCTGTAATTTTTCCTTTACCTATAGGTAATGTTGGCATGTAACAAGATCATCTAAAATTCTTCTCTTAAAGTCTGATTGATGCATACTGACAGTAGTAGCATGCATGATATGTACTCTTTTACTAAGTTCATTGGCAACTTTAGTCTCCTTTCCCTTGATATGCTTGATATCGAAGTCATATTCACTTAAAAATTCCAACCATCTTGTTTGCCTGGCATTCAAGGTCAGTTTTTCAAAAAGATACTTCAGCCCAATGTGGCCTATCCTTAATTCAAATTTCTTCCACATGAGATAATGCCTCCACATCCTCAAGGCGTGAACAATGGCAACAAGTTCCAAGTCGTGGGTTACATAGTTCCTCTCATGTTCCTTAAGCTTTCTGGACTAATATCCAATGACATGTCCATTTTCCATGAGGACTTCCCCAAGTCCTTCCTTACACGCATCTATACATACCACAAAAATTTAATTTGGGTTAGCAATCTTTAACACAAGTGCACTAGTAAGTAATTCCTTCAACATATTAAAATTATTTTCACACTTGAGTGTCCATTCGAATTTAGTTCCCTTCTTTTGCAAAGAAGTGATGGGATGGGAAATCTTAGAGAACCCTACTATGAACCTTCTGTAGTAGCCATCTAATCCCATAAAATATCTGACATATGACACATTTTTGGGTGTTGGCCATACTTTAATGGCTTCAATCTTCTCTAAATCTACTGCTAGGACTTTCTATGAAATAATGTGTCCAAAGTAATGGATATTCTTTTTATAAAAAGAACACTTACTCAACTTGGAATACAACTAATTTTCTCTCAGTACTTCCAATAAAAGTCTTAAGTGATGTTCATGCTCCTCTTTAGACTTATAATAGATAAGTATGTCATCTAGGAATACTATGAAAAACTTATCCAAATAATTTATGAATATTCCATTCATTAAGAACATGAAGACAACTGGTGCATTGGTCTGTCCAAATGGCACCACTTAAAATTCATAATGCCCATACCTAGTCCTAAAGGTTGTCTTACGAATGTCTTCTTCCTTGATTCTTACCTGATGGTATCCTGCCCTCAGGTCAATCTTTGAGAATATCTTTTCTCCTCTAAGTTGATCAAAGAGGTCATCAATTCAGGGTAGAGGATACTTGTTCTTTATAGTGTACTTTTTCAGCTGTCTGAAGTCAATACATAGCCTCAAGGTTCAATCTTTCTTTTCGATGAAAAGTACTGGCGCTCCCCAAGGTAAAAAACTTGGACGTATGTACCCTTTCTTGAACAATTCCTCCAACTGCATTTTTAATTATTTTAACTCTGGTGTGCTCATCCTATAAGGTGTTTTTGACACCGGGGTATCTCCTGGCACTAAATAAATCGAGAAATCTATCTCCCTTCTTGGTGGAAATCTGGGTATTTCTTGGAATACATCTTTAAATTCCTATAGTACCGAAAAATATTCAAGGCTTGGCCCCTTTGTATTATCTGTCTCTTCCACATGAGCTGCATACAATTGACATCCCTTCCTAAAACACCTTTTTAGCTGTAAGGCTAAAATCTCCCTTATAGAGATGAATCTTGGAATTCCTTTCAAAGTGATCTATTTTCCATTTCCATCAAGACATGTAAATGTCTTTTTATGACAATCTAGGACATCATGATGCTTGTCCAACCAATCCATTCCATTTAGAATATCATAAGACCCCAATACTATGATATTTATATCAATACTAGTATTCATGCCATTACGATTTATGGAACAACTTCTGACCATATCATAGATTCTTCTTTTGGTTCTCGTGGCTAACTGAACCAAACTTTCTTTTCCAAGTTTACTTTTCTTCAAATGTAATCTATCCACTATCTTAGGATAAATGTAGCAATGACTTTCTCCTGAATTAATCAAAATATCAACAGGCTGATTTATGATCTTACCTTCCACCTCGATCATATTGGACTGGTACTCTACTTGTCGATCATCTAAAGTTGCATAGATTCTTCCCATATCTTCGACTGTTGTAGCCTCTTGGATGTTGTGCAGAGTCTTCAATATTTATTTTTTGTGTGGGGAATCCTTGTACAGGTTATCTTCCTTGCATCCCCAGCATTGCATTGGTGGTATTCCCCTTTTTCCCAAGGAATCACCTTTCTTGAAATCTCCCTTAGCATACTGATCTTGATGATTTCTATTAGGCTCATTCCTATTGAAGGGAGGTTTGAATCCTTTCCTCCTATAATCAGAATTTGCATTTTTCTTGTCCTTCCAAGATTTCTGCAGGGATTCCATTCCCTGGCCCTGCTCACATGGGTATTTAGCCTTCTTGATGGCCTCAGTCAAGTTATTTGGTTCATCATACTTGATCGTTTCCTTATAAAAGGATGGCAGTCCACTTAGAAATATCTGTATTTTTACTTTCTCAACACCAATGAATCTAACATACTTTAACTATCCCAAGAACTTCTTCTTGTACTCTTCCATAGTCATGCTTCCCAACTTGAGTTCAAATAACTTCTACATTTTCTTGTCATAGAAATCATCTGAGAGGTACTCCTTCTGGAAGTACTTCTTGAACTACTTGAAAGTGATCCTACTTTCATTAACATGTTCCACTTTCTTCAGTTGTCCCACCACATTGCAACTTTCCCATGTAAATGGTAGGTGGCAATCCTATCTTCCATATTCGATGAATAGTTATGCAACTGAAAATATCTCTAGAGTCCAAGCAACCAATCTTTGGCATCATCTTCCCTTTCTCTTTCACCATCTAAGGAAGGTTTTTTAATATTCCTCAACTCTCCTTGCAAGATATATACCTCTTGTTTCCTTCTTTGGTGTTTGACAGGAGACGCCTCTAGACTACTTATGGAATCTTCCAATGCATAAAACCTTCTTTCTGAGTAAGGAGGTGAGTGGTGTACATGAGCTCTACTAGCACTTCTACAATAAACTACTCTTCCACAATCATTCCTTCTTTCATGGCACCTGCCTTCTTCCTCTTGTATTGAGTTTGATCCCTTCTTCGTTTGTCTCAGCAACTGATATAAGCTTTGCAACACTTGAGGATTTATCTGACTTTTCTCTCTCATCAGTCTCTCGTTGTCTCCTTTGTAGCTCCGCACTTCCATCTTCAGGATTCTTAACATTTCTTGTAGCGTTTCATGCTCTCCTTTTCCCTTTCATCAATTGGACTCTGTCTCTACATTACCAAATCTGGTATTCTAGACTTTGACCTCCTTATCATGACTCAAAGATCCCTCTCTTTCTTCCATTTCCTCAATACGCATCCTAAGTTTATGTGTTTAGACCCCTTAATTCTGCAAAATGTGCAAGCGACCATTTTTTTAGAATTATGCGTATGATAAACAAAAATTGTCAAACCATGCTACATGTCTCTTTCTTTTTTTATTCAAGGAGATCGTATCCCCATTCTCCAAAAATAATAGTTTCCTATTATCCTTGGCCGACATAGAATCTCATCTTGCGCAGGCACTTCATGTAAGTTTTAAATCTGTGAAGTAAAACAATGCATATAGATTCTTAAGCAAAACATAAATTAATCAATGGCTCATTCACATAGTACACAGAGATTTATACCGAAAACCCTCAACTGGGAAAACCTTTCTTATATTCATTATATCAAATTTAACCATTCACTATACAATATATATACAATTTTTTTAGGTATTCCATTGATACCAAAACCCTAATCCCTTAATCCGGGATTTATTTACAAAACCGCTAAAAATAGCAAAAACCACCCAAAAAAAAAATTCAGGGTGCTGCGCATAACCAGGGGGGGCATATCTACCCCCCGCTAGGACCCCCCTAGTAAAGAACCCGGTGCACATGGAACAATCTAACCACTAGTACAAGGGATCGTCAGACGCAGTTTTCATATCTAACGCACCCACACACACACATGCAAAGAATATAACACATACCCAACAATCTCCCACTTGTTGTTTTCTTTGCATCCAGGGGTCCAAGGGATTATATAGTCAATAATCCAGGGAAGCAATGCGTTGAAAACCTGAGAGGGGGATGGGGGTGAATCATTTGTTACCATTCTTAAACAATTATGCTTATTTTAAACTCTTTACAGAGCACTCAATGGAAATCACAATAATGCAGAGAGGTAAGCAATAGAACATTCAACATCAGTCACACATATGAAATATACAAAGACAGATATTTCTTGAGGAAACCCATAAAGGGTAAAAACCTCTTCTTCTTGGTATGATAAGTAATCTTTACATTCTGCACATTATCATACATATGAGCTCCAACTCATTGTGAGGCTACAACCTCTGTTTTGCAAGCTACAACTTGTTGAGAGCACCAACTCCCTGAGTGTTCCAGCACCAATTGGATGGAAGCACCTACTTCCACTTATACAAGAACCAACTTGTTTGAGAGCACCAACTCTCCGGTTTATCTAGCACCCACTAGAATGAAGTACCAACTCCCTAAGTGTTGCAGCACCAATTGGATGGAAGCACCAACTTCTAGTCACACAGGCACCAACCTGTATAACAGAGAACAATAGCTCCCCCTTGAACCACCCTGCCACCCTAGCTTTTCTGGATACAACCAGATGGAAGCTACAAATCCCTGTGTTCAAGAACCCACTTGAACCACTGAGGACACCAGTCCTCCCTAGCACGTCCCTACCACCCTGATTATAAATATTTATACTAAAACGTATTACAGTGATTCAATAGTTGTCATTGGCTTACCAGGCTTATCACTATTCTTCTATGCTACTCTACTCTTATGTATCAATGTCTCTCTGCTTGCATCTTGTTGTGTTTTCTGATCTTTTTCTTTTCTCTACAAGTGCACCTCATCCTTCTTTTACTATCTCATCTATTCATCTCTATTCTTTGCTTCTGCTACGCTTTATGCTCTATGTCTTATTTTGATTCTTTGAATTATGCCTCTTCTGTGTATTTCAACTCCTACCCACAACATGTTATTTCCCATGTGTAATTCCTCTCCACAATACCCTCCATCTCTTCTTTTTTCTGTGTTTTTATACTATCTGTGCACCTTCTTCGTCCTCCATGCACAGTTCCTTTGCATGCTCTTCACCATGCCACTGTTCTTCTCATCAGGTTGTTCACTACCATTCCACTTTTTCTCTGCTTCACTCGCTCAAGACTCAAAAAGAAAAAAGTGCATCTCCTTTCTGTCTATACCTCATTTGTTACTCATCTCTAAGTTTTATCTCACACTACGCATACTCTTGTTTTCCATTTCTTACAATTCAAATCATTCTTTTTTATTCAGAAAAGCCAACCACGCACAATCACTCCATGTTTCTTTTAACCACTTCCTCTCTGGTTACACCTCGAATCTTCTTAGGCAAAAACACACAACAACTGAATCTCCAACCATCCAAGAAACATGATTCACTTATACTAACTGAATCGTAACTAAACAATTAATCATGAATATCAACAATATCCCTTCAATCAGATGCTCAAATAACCAACACTGTTGGATTAAATCCCCAAGGTCTTATGTTTATCTCATATGCCCACTAGCTGTGATCGAGCGCTAAACAAAATTTTAGTTTCGTGATTTCTCATTTCGACATTCCTTTGATGAAGGGTCTCGACACTCCAAGTCATGATCGCCGAGACTCTGAGATGGATCTTAGCACTGCTAGTTTCTTCCCCTCACGTGACCACCGACGATGACCACAGGCTGCGCCAAAAGGCGTTTTGCAATTTCTCATATTGGTGTTTCTATCATTCTCTGATCTATCGCCACGTGCCCCTCTTGGATCAACGATCCAGATCTTATCACAATTTTTCCACTTCACGAGCCTTCTTCATGCCTGATCAATGGTCCACAATCCTTGGTGATCTGACGGTCCAAATATTTTCATGATCTCACATATCATGATTCCTGTGATTGAGGGTCTCGATACTCCAAGTTGCGAACGTCAAGATGGAGCTTAGAAATGAGCTCCTTCCCTTAAGCCTTCAATGATGTGACCTTCAGATGTGACCACTCGCTAATAAAACAAGCACTTTGCTCCTTTGACTTTCCTATCAGAAAAACAATGATCTTTCGCCATGTGTTATATGGAACGAATGATCCACGGCTGTCCTCGATGGATGGCCAGGATTCCTTCACAGTTTTGGAGAGTTGGATGACTCTTGGTCTTATCCACCTTGCAGTTTCACCATATCTAACGGAAGTTGTTCCTTCGTAATTACTCCATATCTGACGGCCCAGATATTATTGCAATTTCGCATATTGCGAGTTGGGAGGTTAGAGAACTTCCTTCCTTTGACCTTTTAGTTAGCGAAATGATGATCTGTGACCACGTGTCCTGCCTGAAGATGGACGGTCCTCCTTCTTTTAGGATTTTGTAAGCCTTCTTCAACTTACACTTTAAAGAATGTGCAGGTTCTCCGAGATCCAATGACGGCCGGACCCCACGCTCATATCTAATGCCCGAGATATGTCTTTCATCTGTGTGCTTGACTTATGTGAATTTAGATCTGACGATCATTGGGAATTCTCAATGGGATCCAATGATCATTGTCACTTCTCCTCTCGATCTTACACATCCTCCTGACTTGGAGTAATTTCTAAGTGTCAAAGGCCTCAACCCTTGATCCATCTAAGAACCTAAGTATGCTACCTCTCTTGAGATTTCACAATGAGTTAACCTCGTCCCTGGTGCACACCTACGCACTGCGTGCGACTCTGCACTAATTCTCCTGAGCTTACGTTGTTCCTATTTTTCCATCCCTGCACACTCTGATCTTGCTATCAATGACAAGCACACTTTGTTTGTAAACATGCCAACAATATCCCCCTTTGGCATTAATGGCAACCCTGAATGACTATGCTAATATGTTTGTACCTCCAACTATAGCATCCGGTCTGGACCACTCCTTTTCTCCCCCTTTGACATCAATGTCAAAGAAAACATGCTCCCCCTGAGCTGTTGCAGTATTTTTAGGAGGTATCAGATATTAAACCAGCACAAACTCCCCCTGACAATATGGACTCTCTTATTTGAGGCCTACAGAATATTTGTATCTAAACCAGAGTCTTTTATTTCTGATTCTTGGACCCGTTCATCTTCATCTTCAACTGTGTCCTATGTAGCAGACTCAATATTGTTCACCTCTCTTACTGGGATTCCTTCATCAACCTTTTTTTGTCATAACTGGATGACTCCCCCTATCATTATTCTCTCTTTGCTTCTGATTGTTCTCCTTCATTGTTTCTAAAAATATTAGCTTTCCCTGACAAGCTCTTTCCTCTTGTTATCTCTACAAAATTTCATGTATATAATTTTGTACATCAGAATGTTGCTGCTGCGAATGTCATTGTCCTACTTGAACATTGAGCAATTGTAGCTTGTACTTTTTAAATAACCCTTGGATCTCCCCATTGATTCTCATCGATCTCTATTACTACAATTTCATTTTTCTTCCATGATGCATAAAATCTAAGGCTTTTATGACCATATTCAATCACAAGAAAAAACCGCTACAACCACTCTCATACGTGCTTTTCTTTTTCACAGACGAAGGACCTGTATCAGGTTTCTTAGGAGTAATGATTTCTTCCTTTTTGTATCCAATACCAGATTTATCATTTGGTGATCTCTGACTATCCAAGAGCTTATCCAGGGTCATGGATTTGTTTAAGAACTTGCTTTGGGTGTTTGACTTCTCAACCTTCAAAACTTCAGCTTCCATATTATGACATGATTCTTCTTCTACTTCTTCCATAGGATTGATGCTAACTGAGCATTCTTTTATTGTATCTGTGTCTTCTTCTTTACTTGCAGGGGAGGATTCAATATTAACATCATTAATTGTCCTTATGCCTTTATTCACCACTTTTCCTGAGTTTACATTTACCTTACACTCTTGGGATGTCAACACCTCTTCACTGTCTCTGTCACACTTTTGACTTGTACTGAGCAAATTATGTTTTAGACCATCCACAAGCAGAACGTACTGAGCATCTCCTTTGTCATTACTCAAACTCACCATACCTCTATCCTTGATTATACATTGTTCATCATTTTCAAGGATCACATTTCCTATTTTTCTTTTACTTATGGACAGAAGATTATCCTTGTCTCTAGTCATGTTCTTGGAACATCCACTATCTATATTCTCAGAGGCTTTTTGTTTTTGGGTTGAAAGTTCTAGACCACATTTTTCACTATCTTTCCTTTTCCATGTTCTAGTCTTTCTATCTAAGAACTTTATCCTTGGATCTGATTTGTAATTCTTCAGATGGCATTCTGCAGCTTTGTGGAAAAAGTTGTGACAGTTATAGCATTCAATATCATTGTTCAATAGGTCAAAGTTATTATTGCAGCATTGTCTACTCATTGGTTGTTTATTATTTCTTGAGCTCCTCAGTTGCATGTATCTAGACTTAATTTGGAAATTTGCAATCTGTGATGGTTTGTTACTTGGTTGTAACATTGTTTGTTGTGGAAGATATTTATTCCTTGGAAATATTAACTTCTCATGTCTAAGTCTTAAGGAACAATTTACAACTTTGTGACCAAAATTAGAACAGTAGAAACAATATCCATAGAAAAATTCTTTGTACCTGGAAAATGGTTGTCTTCTTTGAGAAAATCAATTTCTTCCATGTTGATGATTTCCTTGAGCATAGAGTGTATTATTTCCTTGTTCTACAGATTCAGTTCTGGCACCTTTTTCTTTACTCCTCCTGGGAGGTTGATTATCTTCCTTTGTTTCTGTAGGTTTGTTGTCGTCATTGGTTGTAGATTTGACAAACTTGATGAAGTATTTGTTGCTTGGGTGACCACTACTTGATCCCTCTTCATAACCCAAACCTGTTTTCAACTTTGGATTCCTTTGCTAATTCAGAATGGTGGCTAATCCTTTTGAGGCTTTGATACTTGACAGATTCTAATGATACAAGGCTTGAAACTTCTCCAACTCTTTCCTAGTTTTCACTACTTCTTCTTTCAGATCTTTACATCTTGCCTTCTTTTTTGATAACTAATGTTTTAGAATGTCCTCGATTTTCTTTGCCTCTTCTAATTCCACTTTTAGAAGGGAAAAGTCTTCATCAAGCTATTTATTGTCTTTCTCGAACTGTATCAACAATTTCTTTTTCTTTCAGTTCTTAATTCAGAGTCTATCAATCTCTTCCAGTGCACTGATCAGTTCTCCTTCCATATCAATCACAACTTCTTCTTCATTAGCCTCACTTCCTATGTCTTTATTATCATAATCCTCTTTGTCCATAAGCATGAAGTCATTTAGTTTATTTCCAATAGAATAGCCATTGTCTTCATCATCTGAAGGATCATCATCATTGTCTACACATAAACTTTTCTTTCTATCAAATCTTTTGGATACTTCTCTTCACCTTCAAAGTTCTGGTCCTTCTTCTTGTGTGGACACTTATTTGTAAAGTTACCTATCATACCACAGTTAAAAAATTTGAAGGGAATATTTCCTTGATATTTTCCTGATCCTTTCTTTAACCTTCTCACAAATTTTGCCTCAATATCATCTAAATCTGAATCAATATTCTCGTCTTCTTTAAACGATGCTTCTCTAGTAATGGATTTATCTTTGTTGATTCTCATTTCATATGCAATTAGAGTTCATAGGAGTTTATCAATGGACAGAGTTTTAAGATCATTTAGTTCTTCTATTGCAGAGACTTTCGGATTAAATTTATCAATCAAAGATCTTAAAATCTTCTGAACTAAAATTGATTCTTCAATCTTCTCACCAAGACCCTTCATGGCATTCACAAGTTCTTCAACTCTTAAAAAATACTTTCTAACTGTTTCATCTTCATTCATATTTAGTTGATCAAACTTCAACCTAAGTGTTTGAAGTTTGGCATCTTTTACTTTCTCATTTCCTTCATAGTTGCTAATGAGTTTGTCCCACATTTCTTTGGCAGTTTGAAGATGGATCACCTTTACAAAATTGGCTTCTGCAAGTCCATTCAAGATAGCATTCATTCCCTTAGCATTAAATCTAAATTCTAACTTATCATCCTTGGAATCTAGCACAACAGGATTTATGTATCCAGTCTCTACTACATCCCAAACATCGACACCTAAGGCCATTAGGTATGTTCTCATTCTAACCTTCTAGAAGGAAAAATTTGTTCCATCAAACAAAGGAGGCTTACTGACTGAAGTCCCTTCATGAATTGTCATGTTTAAGATTATAGATATGCCTTTAGATAAAAGGAACCGGCTATGATACCAATTGTTGGACAACTAAGAGGGCAGGGGGGGAGGGGGTGAATCAATTATTACCGTGCATAAACAATTATGCTTATTTTAAACTCTTTACAGAGCACTCAATGACAATCAAAATAATGCAAAGAGGTAAGCAATAGAACATTCAACATCAATCACACATATAAAATATACAGAGACAAATATTTCCTGAGGAAACCCATTAAGGGTAACAACCTCTTCTTCTTGGTATGATAAGTAATCTGTACATTCTGTACATTATCATACATATGATCTCTAACTCATTGTGAGGCCACAACCTTTTTTTTGCAAGATGCAACTTGTTGAGAGTGCCAACTCCCTGAGTGGTACAACACCAACTGGATGGAAGCACCTACTTCCACTTATACAAAAACCAACTTGTTTGAGAGCACCAACTCTCTGGTTTCTCTAGAACCCACTAGAAGGAAGTACCAACTCCCTAAGTGTTCTAGTACCAACTGGATGGAAGCACCAACTTCCAGTCACATAGGCATCAACTTGTATAACAGAGAACAATAGTTCTCCCTTGCACCACCCTGCCACCCTGGATTTTCTGGATGTAACCAGATGGAAGCTACAACTCCCTGTGTTCAAGCACCCACTTGAACCACTGAGGACACCAGTCCTCCCTAGCACCTCCCTACCACCCTAATTATAAATATTTTCTATTGAAACTTATCACAGTGATTCAATAGTTTTCATTGGCTTACCAGGCTTATCACTGTTCTACTATGTTGCTCTGCTCTCCTGTATCAGTGTCTCTCTGCCTGCATCTTCTTACTCTTTTTTATCTTCTTATTTTCTCTACAAGTGAAGCTCATCCTTCTTTTACTGTCTCATCTATGTATCTCTTTTCTTTTCTTCTTCTACACTTTATGCTCTGCGTCTTATTTTGATTCTATGAATTACGCCTCTTTTGTGTATTTCAGCTCCTGCCCACAACATGCTATTTCCCGTGTGTAATTCCTCTCCACAACAGCCTCCATCTCTTCTCTATTTTGCGTATTTATACTATATGTGCACCTTATTTGTCCTCCATGCATAGTGCCTTTGCATTCTCTTCATCGTTCCACTATTCTTCTCATTGGGTTGTTCACTGCCATTCCACTTTTGCTCTGCTTCGCTCACTCAAGCCTCAAAAAGAGAAAACCGCATCTCACTTCTATCTATACCTCATCTGTTACTCATCTCTAAGTTTTATCTCACACTATGCATGTTGTTGTTTTCCCTTTCTTACAGTTCAACTCATTTTTTTCATTCAAAACAACCAACCATGCACAATCATTGCATTTTTCTTTTAACCACTTCCTCTGTGGTTACACCTTGAATCTTCTTGGGCAAAAACACACAGCAACTGAATTTCCAACTGTCCAAGAACCATGATTTGGTTCTGCTAATTGAATTGTAGCTGAAAAGTTAATCATGAAGATAAAAAATATCCCTTCAATTAGATGCTCAAATAACCATCACCATTGGATTAAATCCATAGGGTCTTGTGTTTATCTCATATGCCCACTAGATGTGACCGAGCGCTAAATGGAATTTGAATTTTGTGATTTCGCATTTTGGAATTCCTGTGATGAAGGGTCTCGACACTCCAAGTCACGATCGTCGAGACTCCAAGATGGAGCTTAGCACCGCTAGTTTCTTCCCCTCACGTGACCACCATTGGTGATCACAGGCTACACCAAAAGGCGTTTCGCAATTTCACATATCGGTGTTTTTGTCGTGCTCTGATCTATTGCCACGTTCCCCTCTTAGATCAACAATCCAGATCTTATCGCAATTTCACCACTTCACAAGCCTTCTTCATGCCTGATCAATGGTCCACAATCCTTGGTGATCTAACAATCCATATCTTCTTGTGATCTCCCATATCATGATTTCTTTGATGAAGGGTCTCGATACTCCAAGTTGCGAACGTCGAGATGGAGCTTAGAAATTAGCTCCTTCCCTTATGCCTTTGACGATGTGACCTTGAGATATGACCACTCGCCAATCAAACAAGCGCTTCGCTCCTTTGACTTTCTAGTCAACAAAATGATGATCTTTAGTCATGTGTCCAATGGAACCAATGATCCATGACTATCCTCGATGGACAGTCAGGATTCCTTCATAGTTTTGGAGAGTTGGATGACTCTTGGTATTATTCGCCTTGCAGCTTCACCATATCTAACGGTTGTTGATATTTCGTAATTACTCCAGATCTGACGGCCTAGATCTTATCGCGATTTCGCATATCGCGAGTTGGGAGGTTAAAGAAATTCCTTCCTTTGACCTTTTAGTTAGAGAAATGATGATCTGTGACCATGTGTCCTGCCCGAAGATGGATGGTCCTACTTCTTTCGGGATTTTGTAAGCCCTCTTCACCTTGCACTTTAAAGAACGTGCATGTTCTCCTGGATCCAATGACGGTCAAACACCGCGCTCAGATATAACACCCGAGATATGTCCTCCATCTGCCTACTCAACCTATCCGAATTCATATCTGACGGTCATTGGGAATTATCAATGGGGTCCAATGATCATTGTCACTTCTCCTCCCGAGCTTACACATCCTCCTGAATTGGAGTAATTTCTAGGTGTCAAAGGCCTCAACCTTTGATCCCTCTAAGATCCTGAGTATGCTATCTCTCTTGAGCTTTGGAAATGAGTTAACCTCGTCCCTGGTGCACACCTACGCACTGCGTGTGACTCTGCGCTAATCCTCCTAAACATACATTGTTCCTGTTTTTCCATTACTGCACACTCTGATATTGCCATCAATGACAAGCACACTCTGCCTGTAAACATGCCAACACAATGCCCATTACTACTCTACACCAGGAGAAATTTTCTATGCTCACAGACTTTGTCAATGAATCTGCAACATTCTTCAAAGTGTCAACCTTTTCCAGCAACACCTTCTTTTCCTCAACCATGTCTCTCACAAAGTGATACTGAACATCAATATTCTTTGTCTTCGAATGATAAGATGAGTTCTTTGTCAGGAATATTGCACTCTAACTATCACAATCTAATTTCATTGCTTGTTGTACCAACGCAATACTTGAACACAATCTTTGTATCCATATTGCTTCCTTGCTTGCATGAGTGGTTTCCATGTAGTCAGCTTCTATAGTTGAGAGTGCCACTACATTCTGTCTTTTTCTCATCCAACTGATTGCCCCTCCAAATAGGTTAAACACATACCCACTTGTATATATTCTGCAATCTAGATCTCCAACCCAGTCTGCATCAACAAAACAATGTATGTCTAGCACTCTATCCAATCCTGGTCTTCCTTGGTAGAACAATCCATAACTAGTAGTGCCATGAAGATACATGAAGACCATCTTTACTATTGTCCAATGCTCCTTCCCTGGTTTTGAGATATACCTGCTCAAAACTCCCACTGCATGTGCAATGTCCGGTCTACTACAGACCATTGCATACATCAAACTAGCAACTGCACTGGCATACAGAACATGGGACATGTACTCTTCTTATTCCTATGTCTTGAGACACTGATCTGCAGATAACTTTACACCTATAGGAATAGGAACCTTGACCAGTTTACTTCCATGCATATTTTCTCAACATATTTTCTCTGATTCAACCAGAGTTTCCTGTTTTCACGATCTCTTTTAATCTCCATTCCCAGAATGAAGTTAACATCGTCGAGATACTTCATGTCAAATTTGGAGGAGAGCTGCGATTTCACCTCCTTAAAAACATCCATGTTATTTCCTACCAACAACATGTCGTCAACATACAACACTACACAAATGATGTGATTACCAACCTGCTTGGAATATACGCAATGATCAGCCTTGCTTCTTACAAATCCCAATCCAAGGATGTATGTGTCAAACTTTTGGTACCACATCCTAGGTGATTGCTTCAGACCATATAGTGACTTCTTTAGCTTACAGACTAGCTCTTTCTTTCTCTTCACTACAAAGCCTTATGGCTGCTTCATGTAGATTTATTCTTCCAGATCCCCATGTAGGATGATGTCTTCACGTCCATCTATTCCACTTCAATATCAAAAGTAGCAACAATAGATAAAAGAAATCTATTAGATGTTAACATGGCAACAAGAGAAAATATCTCACCAAAGTCAATTCCCTCTACCTGGGAATAACCTTTTGCTACTAACCGAGAGTTGTATTTCTCCACTTTACCTTTTGCATTAAACTTCTTCTTAAACAACCATTTTCTACCAATAGATTTTCTTCCATCTAGAAACTCAACTATATCCCATGCCTTATTCTTATCCAAGGCATCCATTTCTTCAACCACAGCCTTCTTCTAGAGTTTACTATCCTCTAAATTCACTACTTCCCTGAAAGTTTTGGGATCATCATCAGTAATAGATAAAGCAAAATTGGAACAAAAATTAGGTGGACTATACCTTTTTGGTTTCCTTCTATCTCTCACTAATATCCTCAATACTGGGGTATGAGGATCTTCTTCTTCTTCTTCTTCTTCTTCTTCTTCTACTTCCTCTTCTTCAAATAATTCAGATTTTGCATCATCCAACTCAAGCTCTATTTTCTCAGGTTCATCTTGCATTGGTAGGAATTCCTATTTGGACACATCTTTTACCTCTTTGAACACAACATCTCGACTGTAAATGGTCTTCTTGGTTTCTGGGTTCCAAAGTTTATAACCTTTCACACCATCTTTATAACCAATAAAGGTACACTTTTCAGCCTTTTTATCCAGCTTACTCCTATTTTCCTTTGGAACATGTACATAAGCATCAAAACCAAACACTATAAGATGTTGAAGAGAGGGTTTCTTTCTAGACCATACCTCATGTGGATTTTTATCGTCCAATGCTGATGAAGGCGATCGATTGACCAGGTAACATGTTGTACCCACTACCTCTGCCCAGAATTCTTGTCCTAACCTGACACCACTAAGCATGCTCCTTGATTTTTCCATAAGTTTCCTATTCATCCTTTCTGCAACTCCATTTTTCCGAGGAGTGTATGGAGTAGTCTTCTTCCTTTCTATAGCACACTTATTACAGAATTCTTCGAATTCATTTTCGCAGAATTCTCCACCATTATCTATTCTCAATACCTTTATTTTCTTCTCTGTCTGATTTTCTATCAGAGCCTTAAACTCTTTAAGTTTATCAAATACCTCAGATTTCTTTCTAAGAAAATAAATCCATGTGTTCCTTGAAAAATCATCTATGAATGAAACATAATTCACAGATTTACCTAGGGATGGAACAAGAACAGGTCCAAACACATCATTGTGTATCAACTCTAAGATCCCCTTTGCTCTTGTAGCACCAGATAGGAATCTTACTGGATTCTGTTTACCATATATGAAATATTCACAGAAATCAAAATCCAAAGTGCAATTAGACATACCTTCAACCATACCTTTACCGTGTAGTGTTTGAAGGCCCCTTTCTCCAATATGTCCCAGTCTTTGATGCCACAACATGGTCTTCTTTTCAGGGACGATATTGGTATTGTCTTCTTTATTTGTCTTCTCAAGGACAACATAACTATTATACCCATTAGTATAAGTGATTCCCAACAACTTGTACAGAGTTCCACACCGAACTCCCCTCATCAACACCATTACTCCTCGTACCATCTTGCAAGTGTTCTTTCCAAATATAGTATCCACTCCTGCATCATCCATATTGCTTACAGATATTAGGATCCTGGCTAGTTTTGGAATGTGCAAAACCCCAGGGTGAGTTCTAATCCTTCCATATTTTAGCAGCAACTTAACCCTTCCACGTCCCAATATTTTTTATGTCGAGTCATGTCCTAGGAATACATCACCAACATCATATTTTTCATATTCAGATAACCACTCCTTGTGAGGAGTCATATGGTATGACGCACCTGAGTCGATCAACCATACATCAATCTGCATGTGTACTTGTAGATGCTAGGTAAACATCAACTCCTTCTTTAGTGGAGGTTTTCGCCTCTGTGGAAGAGGTACTATCAGATCCCTTTGGTTTTTCAACCTTCTTAGACTTGCAATCTTTCTTATAATGCCCTGTTTTACCACACTCCCATCATTTCCTCAAATATTTTCCTCGAGACTTAGATATACCTATAGATTTAGATCTCCACCCCGAAGGCTTACTGGGGTTCCTGTCTTCGATACACCCTCTTACAAATAAAGCATCTGTGTTGTGACCGTCCATGATTTTTCGCCTCATCTCTTCAGATAACAAGGATGCAACTACATCCTCATACTTCAATGTAGATTGAGTGGTACTACCTATTGCTAAAACCAGATTATCCCAAGAGTCTAGAAAAGAACATAACAAAGTAATACACTTATCTTCTTCTGCAATCATAATATTAACAGAGCCAAGTTGACTTACCAGAGTATTAAAGGTATTTATATGTTCTGTCACAGAATATCCATCTTCCATCCTAATATGATACAAATTCTTTCGAAGAAATAACTTGTTTACCAGGGACTTTGATTGATACAAATTCCCCAACTTATCCCATAGTTCCTTGGCTATAGATTCTCCTGAGACATTCAACAACACTGAATCTGCCAGGCAGAGTTGAATAGTACTCTTTTCTCTTTTGTCCAACTTCTCCCAATCTTCCTTCGACATACCAGTAGGTGGTGTACTGGTAGATTATGTACTAGTAGCCTGTGTGCTAGTAGACAGTGTAATAGTAGGCTGTGTACCAGGATCCACAGTGATCCATTGTTCTTTGTCTACAAGAAGGTATTCCATTTTCAACTTCCATAGCTCAAATTTTTTACCATTGAACTTCTCTATCTCGATTCTAGAAGAACTCACCATTCCTCTTTCTGCACTCAAATCACCATTGCAAAAGCTCCCACTAAACCGAGGTTTATCACAGAACCAGGATAAACTTGATCTATCAAGACCGAGCCAAACCCACAACAACAAAGGCATCCCTCGAAAGCCAAAAATGAGCTCTGATACCACATGTAATTTTTAAAACTGTGAATTAAAGAAATGCATATAGATTCTTAAGAAAAACAAAAATTAATCAATGGCTTATTCACATAGTACAGAGAGATTTATACCGGAAACCCTCAACCGGAAAAACGTTTCTTATATTCATTATATCAAATTTCACCATTCACTGTACAATATATATACAATGTTTTTAGGTATTCCGTAGATACAAAAACCCTAATCCCTTAATCTTGGATTAATTTACAAAACCGCTAAAAATAGAAAAATCCGCTAAAAATAGCAAAAACTGCCCCAAAAAGAAAATTTGGGGCGCTGCCTCAAATGCTGCACGTAACCAGGGGGGGCATACCTACCCCTCCCTGGGACCCCCCTAGGAAAGCGCCCAGCACACACAACATGACCAGAGCACTAGTACGAGGGATCATCATATGCACTTGTCATATCTGACGTGCCCACACACACACATGCTAAGAATATAACACATACCCAACACTTCGTTCAAACCACCTTCCCAGGTGACCGCAACTAAGTCCTTCCTTAGAAATGTTATGTCTAGAAGACAACCAATTATTCCCTTAACCCTCCTTCCCTCAACTCTCAATCTACATATGACCATGACCATGACCCTGCGCTTAGCTGAAAAAACGCTTGTCCAAAGATTTGGGACATCGAAACTTTTAGCCAGGACTAGATCAAAAGTCGTCATCCTACTTTACAATCAACTGTCAAGATATACTTCGGGACTCCATGCTTCGGGAGTCTAAACTTTCCTTTCTTTCTTCCTCTCGGAATGATTTTACTTGTAGTTCATGATCTTACGACGGGTGTCCTCCCATAGATCAGTGGTTGTGAATCACTTGGGCTCTTAGGGCTTCGGAAGTTTCAAAATTTCCTCCTGCACTTTCTCCCATAGTGCTTTCACCTGAAGTGGACGATCCTTTGACGTGTGTCTTTTGGAATCAACGGTCGATACATACTCTAACCTTCGGGCCTTTGGGAGTTTTTGACCCAATGTAACCTATCACATCCTTCGCCTCCGGAGTGCCTAGTCTCTAGATTGCATGATCTGTTGCCATGTGGTGAGATACTAGAAGTGGACAAGTGGCCCAATCAAGCATGTGACATGTGTCACATTCTAACTGAGTTTTAAATACTCCAAATGCTCAAAACTTACTAACATGTGAAACACATTCCATGTTTCCACTTCATCTTAGGTGACATCCACAAGCCATGTCACTTTAGAAATTTCGGGGTCCACATCACCTCTTGGTGACGTCATCGTGCACCATAACTTTGGCTCTTCAGGATTTGGTACTTCGAGAGTTCCATACTAGCACACTTTCAATTCTACCGAACTCTGAATTTCCAAATGGGAAAATATGTTGCCATGTGTCCTCCTAGATCAAATGAGTAAGATTCACTTCGAGTCTTCACCCGGAGTCCACGGATTTGATCCATGTGCCCTCCTTAATCTGACGGTTGAGGCTTAATTCAGGTCTTCGGACTTCGAAAATCTCAAACTTCAAACCCCTCAAAGTACACCAGATCCTGTCGCATGTCCTCTTGAATCATATGGTTGAGGCTTACTTCGAGCCTTCACCTAAAATCCACATATTTACGCTATGTCTCTTCTGTATCAGACAAACCAGATTCACCTCAAGTGATATGCCTCTTGAGATTTATCCGAGCAATATGATTCTTGAGATCTATTTTGGATGATCGAATGATTGATATTTACTTCGTCTCTCCGGCTCTCCGAGCTTCGGGAGCTTCAAATCACAACTGAAAACCTCTCGAACAGATTTCTCCAAAGTTACTGATCTGCTGACACGTACCTTTTGGTGATCGATGGTCAGGATCTACTCCAGCTATATGAAGTTTCAATGTTCGAGCCCTAACATGTCACATCACTACATTCCTTTCAATTTATGGGGGCATGCATCAGTGGTTTGGAGTAACCCGTGTTTCGCCCTACAATTCTTCTGATGTTGACACGTAACCCCTTAGGGAAACTGTGGTTTGGATTGCGGGACCGCCTTGGGAAATTATCTCCTATGCAACTTGGTTCCTCGCAATGCCTCTTGTTTTTTGATCTCCCTTTCCCATGGGATTAGACGGTTGTGACCTTAACCCTTGCTTCCTTTTCATCGGACGACCCCTGTTCACCTGTCCTGAAATCCAATGATCTCATATCTCTCATGATTATATAGTGGTGATTGCTCCCGAATTCGAAGGGGATGATCATGATTATTTAAACCCCTTACACGGGTCTCTGATTTTCTATCTCCTGTGTAGATTCTGTAATGCCATTCCTCCTGAGATTTTAAACTCCACGGTCAGAGTTTGATCTCGACCCCAAGATTCTGACCAACAGACCCGGCTCATACCAACTCGATGTTTCAACTAGAAGCTCTGATACCAAACTGTAACATACCCAACCACCCATAGGCCAAGGTACGCTACCTTCAAGCCCACCCATGGGCTTATTTCTCTTACCGATACCTTTTTAAAAAGTAAAGATGCATAAAAGAAAAGACTTTAAGGACATGCACAACAGTAGTCAGCAAGCATGCATAGTCTAAAGATTAAATTAAATGATAATTAAATATACAGTGGAAATACATTCATATACATGTAAATGATACCATAACAGGGAGAACTTATCTTTATGAAAGATGACACCAATTGACTGCAGACCAAGGACGTTCCACCCAACCGTAGACACTATTGTTCCAAAACTCAACAACAATGTCACCCCTGAGCCAGGGCTATGAATCCACAAGGATGGTTCCAAATTTTTACTTGCTCATAGGCTTCCCAAATCTCACAACAATCCTAGTACCCAGCTCTCTTCTACCAATATTGCATCACCCGAGAGAATGAACCTCCACCCTTCTCTACCACACAATCCCTTAGGCAGTCCTTTTCCTTATTCGATCTCCAGTGCAACTGGTCTAGAATATCAATGTTGGAACTCTCAGGACTCGCAGTTGTGAACAATGTTGGACACAAGCCAACACATCTCAGACATGTAGGCCTCAAGTCATGGTTGGATCACACCAATGACCACTACAACCAACTATCTCATGGATAATTATTTGGCAGTTTGGTTCCCTTTCCCAAGACAATATGAAGACGAGGATGGATCAATGAATGAGTGAGTGGGTGCATGAGGGAAAAATGAATTATCACACAGGGAATCAATGAGCAAGCCATCAGTCAAACCCCCCCATCAGACTAGAGGTGGGTTTAAGTAACCTCGTGGGGAAATCAAGAAACTCCTAGCCTTCCTTAATAATATCACATAACTAATCCCCTCCCTTAGGAAAAAAGGGTAATTAACATAGGAATAAACACTTATCCCCTCAATCCCCCTCTCTTGTGGAATCATAGCCCCCTATAACTCTAGTTCTTGTCCGTCTAGCAGCAAACCATTATTTATTATTAATCATGATAAAAAAATTACATGTTTTGGGCACATTGGCCTTTCAATAATTTTTTGGGCACTCTGGCCTCTCAGCATTGTAACAATACATTATTTAAAATGGGGGCTGAAAACCTTGGGTGTTACACTTGGTTAGTAATGTTAGAAACAAGGACCAAGAGAAAAGTAACAGATTTTTTTCCTCAATGTGAACTCAACATAGATGGTCAAAGTACAAACTTAAATATGAACATTTTAACTTTGGGATCTTATGGTATAATCATTGTAATGGAATAGTTAGAGAAACATAAAGTAATTTTAAATTGTTACAAAAAGTCACTTATTTACAGAGACAAAAACAACACAATTAGGACAATACAAGGGATCAAAAAACAAGTTTCGGTTAGGCAGATATCAACCATGTAGTTTAAGAAATGTATGAATAAAGGTTGTCAAGTTTATGTTGTTCAAGTAACTAATCTATTAGAAAATGAAAAAAAACCCAGTTTAGAGGAATTTGCAGTCCTACATGGATTTAGATATGTATTTGTGGACGAAATACCAGAACTACCTCCAAGAAGAGAGATAGATTTCTCTATCGATCTACTACCTGGATTTGCCCCGATATCTAAGACACCTTATAGAATGAGTTTACCCAAATTAACAAAGCTGAAAATTCAGTTGCAAGAACTATTAGATAAATAATATATCAAACCAAGTGTCTCTCCTTGGGGAGCACCGATGATTTTGGTTAAAAAAAAAGACACGACTTTCAGACTATGCATTGACTATCGACAACTAAATAATATGACGATCAAGAATAAGTATCCTTTACCCAGAATTAACGACCTGTTTGACCAAGTGGGAGGAGCGAAGATCTTCTCTGAGTTAGATTTAAGGTCTGGTTATCACCAAATCAGAATAAAGGATGAAGATATAAGTAAAACAACATTTAGAACACGATACATACACTATGAGTTTGTCGTAATTCTATTTGGTCTTACTAATGCACCAGTAACCTTTATGTGTTTGATGAATAGTATATTCAATCAATACCTAGATAAATTTGTGTTGGTGTTTATCGATGATACTTTAGTTTAATCGAAAATGGAAGAAGAACATGAATAACATCTGAAAATAGTATTGCAGACCTTAAGGAAACACAAGTTGTATGCAAAGTTTGATAAGTGTGACTTCTACAAAAGAAGGATATTGTACCTAGGACATGTGATATCTGAAGAAGGTATTGCAATTGATACAGAGAAGATAAAATCCATTATGGAATGGCCTATCCCTAAGGATGTAGCAGACATTAGATCATTCATGGGAATTATTGGTTATTACCGAATATTTATCGAAGGATTTTCTAAGATTGCGTATCCAATTTCATCCCTACAGAAAAATGGAGAAAGATTTAATTGGTCACAAAAGTGTCAAGAAAAAATTGATAAACTAAAAGAAATGTTAACTACAACACCTATTCTAAGGGTAGTGGATCCTAATAAAGACTTTACAGTTTGTGTGGATGTAAGCAAAGAAGGCTTGGGAGGTGTCCTAATACAAGATAGACAAGTCATCTGTTACGAATTAGGTAAACTGAAACAACATGAACGGAATTATGTTACACATGATCTGGAGTTAGTAGCCATAATTCATGTGTCGAAAATGTGGCCACATTATTTAATGGGGAGAAATTTTCTGCTACTAACCAACAACAGTGGTGTAAAATTTTTATTCATTCAACCAGATCTCAACGCAAAGAAAGCGAGGTGGCTAGCCTTTTTAAGTGAATTTGATTTCTAATTAAGACACAGGAAAGGAAAATAAAAAAAACTTGTGGGTGCCCTAATTTAGAGGACTAATAGACTTTTTGAGATAAGTGTTAGAAAAGAAGAAAATGACATCGAACAAAGAATAAAATCTGCAAGTTGTAATGGCGAAAAATACATCAAAACAACAACAAAATTACAAGAAAATGGAGAACAACTGGACAAAATAAATATGAATTTGGATAAAAATGGGCTTCTAAGGCTCAAAAGTAGGTTGTACATACCTAGTTCTGTTGATTTAAAGTCAAAAAGTCTTGACGAATTGCACAAAAGGCCATATTCTGGTCATCCAGGATACTAGAAAATGATAACAACCTTAATAAAAAAAAATTATTGGCCTAACATGAAAAATGAAACAACTGAATACTTATCTAAATGCTTAGATTGTCAACAAGTAAAGGATGAACATCAACATCCAGCCGGTCTACTACAACCTCTACCTATACCAGAATGGAAATGGGAGATTATCTCATTGGACTTTATCACAGGATTTCCTAAGACTCAAAAGAAAAATGACTCAATTATGGTCATGATTCATAAACTTAGCAAATCTTCACATTTTATACCTGTGAAGTCTACTTTTAAAGAAATTAATATTGTTGAAATGTTTATGAAAGAAATATTTATATTGCATGGAATTCGTAAGATGGTGATCTTGGATAGAGATGTCAAATTTACGTCAAAGTTTTGGAAGGAATTGTTTCCAGGATTGGATACTAACCTGAATTTTAGCACAAGCTACCATCCACAAATGGATGGGAAAACCGAACGAAAATCAGATTGTGGAAGACATGTTACGAATGTATGTGAGAACGAAACCAACTAAGTGGGAGGAGTATCTACACTTAGTTGAATTTCCTTACAATAATGGCTATTATATATAAACCAAGATGAATCCCTTCGAAGAATTATATGGAAGGAAATGCACAAATTTGATTAGTTGGGATAATCCAGTTGACAGGCTTATGATGGGACCATAAATGCTCTAGGAAATGGAGAAAATGGTAAAAAGAGTACAACAGTGTTTAAAGGTGGCCCAAGACCGAAAGAAAATCTGTGCATATTTAAAAAGGAGGCACCAAAAATTTCAAATTGGGGACCATGTATATCTGAAATTCAAAGCAAGGAGAATCTATCTAAATCTAGAAAATTGTTCAAAGTTGGTGCCTAGGTTTTGTGGCTCGTTCAAGATTTTAACTCGAATCGGACCAATGGCGTATCAACTATCATGTCCTGCAAATTTAAAAGTTCATAATGTTTTTCATGTTTCCTTATTAAAAAAGTATATTCATGATCCTATTCACATCATTGATTGAAACATGGTGTCGATGGAACCAGAAGGCGAGTTCTAAGAAGAACCTCTATGCATTATGGATAGGAAAGAAACAATACTACGGAATAGAGCCATCGCCCAGGTGAAAGTGTAATGGAAGCACTTTGGCCCTGAGGAGGCCACTTTGGAATTGGAGGAAGATTTGTAGAAATCTTATCCAACCCTATTTTGAGAGAGGAATAAACATTGAGGATAGTGTTTTACTTAAGTGGGAGATGATGTAATATCCTCAAAATTTAGAATAATTAAATTCTAAATGAACTTCAAAATAATTTCCATTTTTGGAAAATTCGGATTTGGAAATTATTTTCCATTTATGGAAAATCCAATTTTGGAATTTTTATTATTGTAATTAATTATGACTGTTGGGTAAAGATTTGACTTTCCCAACTAACCTCTTTTATTTTGAAACATATGGGAGGCAATTTTTATAAATTAAATGCTAGAAGACAAATGGAACAACCAGGTTAAAAATAACTTACTGGTGCAGACCCACGACCCTTAGGCTAAGATCTGCGCAGGATAGTTCTAAATATGCCCCTGAGTCAAATTGACTTTTCGATTCCTCCACAAGGAATCCCACACACACACAACAGTGTTTTCCACAAGTCCTTATAAGCATGCCCGCGTGATCAAACACAAGGCATCAACCCAAATCTCCTGACCAACAATATGATTGTGTCCTTTGACGAATTGGAATTTCAGGTTTTGCGATATCGCGATTCCTGTTGTCGATTTTTCTGGATATTCAACCCTCGAAACCCAAAATGCTAAAACGTTGAATTCCTTTGGCCACGTCCTCCTCCACAACTGTGTCTCATTTCGAGACTTTGGGAATTCTGGTGAAAAGGACCCTGATTCCTTGTCTTCGAAAACACTGAAATGTCGAATCCCGATATGTTCAACAAAGGATGGCTCTCCAATGGTTATGAACAGGACTCTTTCGCCGATTCGTAGTTTTAGACTTCGTGATTTTGTGAATCTTGATGCAAGGCTTCTTGACTCTCCAACCTTCGAAACCCCGAAACAATCAATAGAAATTGACACTACCTGGCAACGAGTATGCGCCACCTATCTTCTCAGTTGTCCTCTGTCTCTGTCGTGGATTCCTGCCACCTGTCACTCTTCCCAGCTTTTGGGACTTGAACAAGCCTTTGATTGTCATTCCCCTACCACTTTGAAATCCTGAATTCTGAAATGGCACCTTCTACGGAATCAACGGCTAATAGCCTCCCTTTAGATCCGATGACCCACATTATTTCAAGCTTTCGAGTACCTGGAGTTAGAGACTCTCGATTCCAAACCACTATTTTCTCAAGTTCCCAAACCCTGAAACACCAAAATGTTGAAACGCCACTTCCCCAATACTTCGTGTTTCACGACTTCGGGGGTTTCTTATGTGAAGTGCCTTGAATCCTTGTCAATGAGAATGCTGAAACCCCAATCCCTGAAGTGTCGAAATGCCACTTCAAGGATATTTCGGGTTACGTAACTTTGGGAAATTCAATGCAAAGGCCCCTGGCTCATTGTCATCAAGATTTCTGGTATTCTGAATCCTGAATTACCGAAATCCTAAAATTCCACACTTAACATTGGTTAATAATCCTTCTCGCGATTCGAGAGTTAGAGTGACCAAGGATTTTGGCTTACACTGCAAACTTATGAACTCTGAATCCTCGAAATGATCTAACAGCTCACAACAGATCAAGATCATTGGTCAATGTTGATTCTTGATACCAAAGTGATGGTTTCGTCCAATCCTTATCCACCTTACAGCTCCTCTGGATCCTATGGTCCTCGCAACTTTGTGAGTTCTCTACGGAGAATTTCAACTGTCTGATTCACTTCTCAATGAATCTCTATGAAACAAGACAATGTTCTTTCGTCGAGACTTAACCTTTTGCGCGATGATTCGACCCTCTGTCTTTCTATGAATACCTCAAAGGCACTAATCCTCCTGATCTTTCTCTTGTAAACTCAAGTCTCCAAGAGGAATTTTGCTCGCACTCTTTGCGGCAATCTTTCAAATAACCTTTAGTTATTTGAGTCCTTGACTCTATTCTCTCTTTGCAACAACAGTCTTTCATTCTTCAACCTTAGTTGATAAATTCTAAGGCTTCAACTAGCTTGCGCACACCTTGCACAACTCTATGCTTCACTTGCACTTCTGTTGGAAATGAGAGCAACGATGTCTCTCCTAAGATTTCTGAGATAAAACTTAGATTCTTGTCAATGCACACCTTGAGGATGTTTCACTGCACTCCTTGCAGGAACTCTCAGAATAAGAAACAATTGAAAATCATTCTCCTCCTCTCTCAAACTTCATATACTTAACATGAAATCACACATTCAACAAAACATTGAAACAAATACATAAACAAAGAGAATAAAACAAATGTAAGCATACCATTCAACAAATGTAAACAGTAAACATCATAACACCATGAAATCTGAGTCAAAGATTCATATATTAACTCAAATACTCTTGTACATGGGTTCTTCTCTACAACTCTCTGATACATCTCTTTTCTTCTGTTCTATGCTAATAATACAATAATACAAGAGCGAGGGTGTCTATATCCGTTTTCCCTCCTACAATCTAAATTGTCTAATCTCTTAATTCCAATCTACCTACTTTCATTAAAAGACTTAAATGCCTATTACAAATTGACATATGTGAGTAATCCCCCCAGATCTGTTCATATATCCTAAGTATAAATGTAAAGTACGCCTTCTTCCTAACTATTACGTTAATGCTTTTAAGTTCAAAATTCAAAATGTTTTCATACAGAAAATCGTGCTATTTTTCCATCTGCGCGTCCAGCTGCTCCTTTGGCTAGGTGCGTATTTTGGCTTGTTATGATGCTCCTGCATCATACTCCCTCGCTTGAAATTTTTCATGAAATCCTGTTCATGAGCTCTTACACAGTTTGTCCATGCTTATGAATTTCTACTTCATCTTCCCAACTAGCAACTTCAACTGGATGTCCTTTCCATTTGACCAAGTATTCAGAATACTCCTTCCTCCTGGTCCTTTTACTAACCCTCTTGTCAATTATGCTTTCCATCTGTGGCTTTTCAACTATAGGAATTTGTTTTGTCCACTGAATTTCTTTCTGTTCTTATTCTGCTCATGCTTCTTCAACTCTATAAGGGTACAAATCCACAACATTGAATATCGGTGAGATTCTGACCCCATCGGGTAATTCAATCTCATATGCCTTTGCCCCAAATTTCCTTATGACCTTGCATGGTCCAATATTTTTCATCTTTAGTTTGTTATATGTTCCCCTTGGAAACCTCTCCTTCCTCAGATGTGCAAGAATCAGATCACCAACTTCAAAGTGAATTTCCCGCCTGTGTTGATCTGCTCTCCACTTGTATTCTTGGCTTGAACTCTACAATTTATCCTTGATTCGGCTATGAATCTCCTTCATTCCTTCTGCAAAGTCTTCTGCACTAGCACTCCTAAATTCAGCTTGTTCCCAATATTTCAATTCAGAAACTCCTCTTGGCTGCATTCCATATACAATCTGGAATGGACTCTTCCATGTGATTCTGTTAAGTGAATCATTGTAAGAAAATTTTGTCTATGGTGGAATGTGATCCCATTGACTATGGTGGTCAGTCACTAAGATCCTCAACAAATCTCCCAATCTTCTATTCACGACTTCTGTATGCCCATCCATTTGAGGATGATATGCTGAGCTAAAAGACAAACTTTTCCCCAGCTTTTTCCATAAGGTCCTCCAGAAATTCCCTATGAACTTGGTATCTTGATCAGACATGATAGTCCTTGGAAAGCCGTGAAGTCTGACAACTTCCTTGAAAAACAGGTTCACAATATGAGTTGCGTCACTAGTTTTCTGACATGGTATGATATGTGCCATCTTTGAAACTCTGTCGACTACCAAAAAGATTGAATCATAGCCTCTATGTGTTCTTGGGAGTCCCAATATAAAATCCATGCTCACTGTGTCCCACATCCTTTCTGGTATGGGTAAGGGCTGGTATAACCCTGTATTCTACCTTTTCCCTTTTGTGTGCTGACAAATTCTACATCTGTCCACAAATTTTTTAATATCTATCCTCATCCCTGGCCAAAAATATGAGCCATTCAACTTTGAGAATGTCTTATCATGACCGAAGTGTCTGTCCAATCTGCCATTATGTTTTTCCTTCAGCAGATTCTCCCTCATGGAGCATTTTGGAATGCATAGTTGATTTCCCCTGAATAATAATCCATCCTGGATCATGTATTCGGTCCACTGGCTTCTGTCTCTGAGAACTGGATTCTCAGATGCTTCATACACTTCCTTCAAATCTGTGTCATGCTTGTACATTTCCTTGAGGTTATCAAAACCTAAAGTCTTGACTCTGAATTCCTGCTTAAGAAAAGATTTCCTACTCAAAGCATCAACAACTTTGTTAGTTGTTCTAGAAATATGCTTAATTACAAAAGTAAAATTCTGCATGAATTCAACCCATTTAACATGTTTTTGATTCAACTTCTCCTGTCGAGTCACGAATTGTAAAGAATGATTATCACTGTACAAAACAAACTCTTTAGGAACCAAATAATGTCTCCACTTCTTTAGCGATTGTATGACCGCATAAGATTCTTTGTCATATGTTGAGTACTTAATTTTCTCTTCATTCAGTTTTTCACTGAAATATGTGATCGTCCTATCATCTTGGCTCAAGACCACCCCAATTGCAAATTCACTCGCATCACAGTTGACCTGGAATGTCTTGCTAAACTCTGGAAAAACCAGAATTGGTTGCTCAGTGATCTTCTTCTTCAGCATATTGAAACTCTTCTCTGCTTCCTCCATCCAATGAAAATATTTATGTCTTTTATTCACCGTATCCATCATTAGTGCGCTAATTCCACTAAAATTTCGGATGAATTTCCTGTAGAAACTAGCCAAACCATGGAAGCTTCAAACTTCAAACACATTTTTGAGCAATGGCCAATTCTTAATCGCATTTACCTTTTCCAGATCCATTTTCATCTCATTGGTAGAGATAAAAAAACCCAAATAAATGAGTTTTTTCCTCATAAATGATGATTTCTTCACATTGATCATCAATTTATCTTGTTGTAATCTCCTCAGTATGGCAGCTAAATGTTTCAAGTGTTTTGCTCCTGTTTTGTTGAAGATTAATATATCATCAAGATATACAATGACGAATTTCCCTAGGAAATCCTTCAGGACTTCGTTCATCAATCTCATGAAAGTACTGGGTGCATTTGTTAAGACAAATGGCATAACAAGCCATTCATACAACTCCTCATTTGTCTTGAATGTTGTCTTCCATTCATCACCTTCTCTCATTCGAATCTGATGATACCCTCTTTTCAAATCAATCTTTGAAAAGAATCTTTCTCCACTCAAGAAATCCATCAAGTCGTCCATTCTTGGCAATGGACATCTATATCTAATGGTAATCCTATTGATCGCCCTTGAGTCTGTACACATTCTCTAGCCTCCATCTTTCTTTGGGCTGAGCACTGTCGGAAAAACTGTTCGACAACACAGGTATTCCAACAAAGGACGAACACCTTCAGTAACCACTCACATAACCAGATCAAAGATCAACACACCGATGTTTTCACGTGGTAAAATCCCTACGGGGAAACATCCACGGCCCCAGCCAACGCGACCACTTGGAGCAGTTTATCAATACAAAGAAAAAGATTACATAGAGATTTTACAAGAGAGTTTCTCACAATCGATCATCGGCAAATGACCCTCCATGCTCTTTAAATATATATCATGGACCAATTGGGTGTTAAGCCACAGATCAATGGTCGTTAATATCGAGGAGAGTATGAACCGTCAGATCACTCTATGTCAGGAACATATTGTGACCGTCAGATTCCCTAACTACAAATGCATACTAATGCATACTAAAGAAACACACTTTTACCTAACGACATATTAGACCAAGTAGATCTTAACTAACTCCTAAGTGTCTAAAT
>JZKD02S0055627.1:1834645-1844726 GCA_000966675.3 Picea glauca | reverse complement strand
ACTTCAAGGTCAAAAGAGATCATGATAGTCTTAAATACTTTTTGGAACAAAGACTATCTTTAGAAGAACAACAAAAATGGGTAACCAAGATATTGGGTTATGATTTTGAAATCGTTTATAAAAAGGGAAAGAAAAATGTTGTGGCAGATGCACTCTCAATAAAGGATGAAGATGTTGAGGCCTTTCTCTATTCTATCTCGATCAGCCAACCTGATTAGATAATAGAAGCAATGGATGAATGGAAGAATGAAGAAAACATGTGGACTCTCTTTCAAAGGTTGCAGCAGGATTCTAGTGCATCAGATACATTTACATGGAAATGATTCACTATGGTACAAAGATCACTTATATTTATGTAATAAATCTCAACTCAAACAAAAGGTACTATTCGAATTGCAGACCTCTTCAGTAGGAGGGCACTCGGGAGTTTTGAAAACCTACCATAGAGTCAAGAAGTATTTGTTTTGGGATGGCCTTAAAACTGATGTTCAAAGGTTTGTGGAAGAATGTTTGGTTTAAGAACACAATAAGGTGGAAACAATTAAGACCCCAGGTCTTTTAAAACCATTATCCATACCAAGTCAGCGCTGGGAGGAGGTTTCCATGGATTTCATCACAGGGTTACCAAAGTATGAAGGAAATAGTGTCATCATGGTGATTGTTGATAGACTGACCAAGTACGCACACTTTTATTCACTCTCTCATCCCTTCAAATCTAGTACAGTTTCCACGGTCTGCATTCATGGAGATAGTTCAAAAGATATATGGAAGCCGAAAGATTATTGGAAGTGACAGAGATCCCATCTTCACTGGGCATTTTTGGACAGAATTTGTTTCTTGTTTGGGTACTCAATTGGCTCATAGCTCATCATATCATCCTCAATCGAATGGGCAAACTGAGATAGTGAACAAATGTTTGGAAGGATACCTTCGTTTCTTTGTCTTTGATAAACAAACACAATGGTTCAAATGGTTACCCTTGGCAGAATGGTGATATAACACTTCCTTTCATACTGCAACAAAAATGACACCATTTATGGCACTTTATGGATACCACCCTCCTTCCATCACTTCTTTTCTAAAACAAAAATCTAAGTTTCAAGAAGTGGAATATCACATCGAGAATCAACAACAAGTTCTCCAAATCTTAAAGGACAATCTGACCATGGCACAGAATCGCATGAAACAACAAGCATATCAACATCGTAGTGAAAGAAGTTTTGAAGTAGGAGATTGGGTGTTTTTAAGACTACAACCATACAAACAGATGTACCTCAAGCAAGACAAGAAGGATAATAAATTATCACCAAAGTACTATGGCCCTTATAAGGTGTTGCAAAAGATTTTTACTATGGCATACAAATTGGAGTTGCCTACATATTCACGAGTACACCTAGTCTTCCATGTTTCATGCTTAAATAAGGTTATAGGCGACAAGATCCTAGTTCAAACTATATTTCCAGAACTTGACGAGAAAGGAAAAACCATATTGGAGCCTGAAGCCATCACTAACACAAGAATTCACCAGCTGAGGAATAGATATATTTCAGAGTATCTCATTAAATGGAGGAAACTATCGACTGAAGATTCCACTTGGGAAGATGAGTCTTTTATATAGATGCATCCAGAGCTACTCAAGCATTGCGGACAACACTTGTCTCAAGGGGAGGGGCATGTGAAGCCCTAATATTGTCTCATTACCCCTTAATTGGGGCATATTGTATTAGTAATGTTATTTTGTTTGTGTCGGCTTTAGGCCATTAGTTGTAATTATACCTCCTAGTCTCCTATATATAACAAGGAGACATTATCATTTTGAATCATATTTTACTTGAACATTTATGTTGGGTAAAAGGAGGTTTCCCCCTCAAAGAGGATTATTATCTAAAATTATCTCTTTTTCAAGGCGTTGAGTAATTTTTATGAGGTTTTTCTATGCTATATTGATATTTGGTTCTTAACATGATCTCTACTATTAACAATCTTAATTAAATTACTTATATTTTGGATTGAGTAATTCCTAGGGTCATCCTTAAAGAATCAATCCATTCTTCTGTCAGGAATAAAACCTATTTCCATGGATAGGAATGTAACTCAATATTTATAAATTATATAATATATATAAAAACAATAAATAAATAAAAAACGAAAATAATACAACATAAAAAATAAAACAAAATACAAATCGCGTTCACCACTATACACAGTCGCACACAATAGTGAGTCATGACCACTATACACAGTCGCACACCAGGCTAAGTTACGCATGGATTTGGAGCTGCTCGGAGCACTGACCACTATACAGAGTCACACACCAGGGGTTACGCACGTAGGCTAGGGAACGAGTATTTGCATGCACTGGAGGAGGCTAGGGCACAACATTTGCACACACTGGAGGAGGCTAGGGCATAGTATTTGCACTCTTAGTGGAAGGGAGAGGAGGACGGGAGAAGGAGGAGAAGGAGGGAGAGGCGCACGAGAGGAGCGAATATGGGATGAGGCTACAACACACAGATTTGCAGAGGAGGGCACATGGATTTGCAGAGGAGGGCACACGATTTTCGTCCCCATCCATGGTGAATGTCCTAAGAATCATTTGTACTATATTCTAACATTAGTTTATTCCAAGCTGGGCTACCAATAATGTTAGGTTAGGATCCGACCACCTTATTGAGAAGCACCTAGCTAGCATGAGGAGACCATATGCTAAAACTTGAACTTGAACTTGAGACCACCTAGAGCCCCAATGGACTGGGCAATGACTTGGTAGTTGAAAACTCATAATGACAAAGGATTTTCAATGTGTTTTCATTATATTCAACATTGAACGGTCCTCTCTTGTATCAACATTCATGTTTTTATTGTTAATGATTAATTTCAAAGTTTAAATTTAAAATATTAATATATTTATAATATTTATATGTTTGCGGCAAGGTCCTATATGACCTATCCTTAACATACTTTGTCATCCCTTGATTGTTTTTTGGAGGTATCTACATGTATTGGGTATGCATCCCCACATACCACAAACTTTGTGTAGCATAGCATATGTCCAAGCTTACATGGAGGCTCTCATCTCTCAAGAACCATTTCTACATACAAATGTTGTAGAGGAATATGTTGTTGTAGGTTGGAAACAAAAGCCGATGTGTTCAAGCCAACAAATCCCCGCCACTTATTTAATAAAGTTTATGCATTAATTGAGAGGATGCCCGTTAGGATTCACTTGAGAGTGAGATTTTATTTCTTTTTCGAAACCCTTTTTGGGAACACTAACACCTTTTAGATGAAAATCTTGGACATCATTGACAATGTGAACATAATATCCATTGTAACAACCCTAGTTAAATAGTTGCTTAAGGTTTGTCAAGTATAGTTAATTAAATAATTAACTGTCCTAATGTGTATTAGTTAAGTAATGATTAATTATTAATTAATTATTGTTTAATATATGTTGATTAATTAATTAATTGATTATTTAACACATTTAATGTTTGGGGTAACAAATTAAAGGCTTAATAACTTTTAATTTATTATAAGAAAACTTTACGTAAGAAGTGATAAAGTATTGAATGGAGGGATAAGGTATTAAATGGAGGGATAAGGTGGGTGGCATTAAATTAAGGTAGGAGGCAGTGAATGGGAAGGAGGATATGAAGGGGCAGAGGCATTCGGGAGAGAGATGTTTTGGAAAATTTGGGAAGAGGAAGCATTATTTGAGATTAGAGACTGTATTTCATGGTTTTGGTATTTTTCTGGTTTGGAGTTTGGGTGGAATGTTACAGGGGTGCACTAGGTTGCTGGGAGTTTTTGGCTTGGGGGCTAGGAATCCTGGAGCTAGGGAGTTGGATAGGCTCTGTTCCTAGCTAGTAGGGAGGAAAGATTAAGTTTTGGGTAGAGTTTTAGGTAGAGAAACAGCGAGGAAACCCGAATATTGGGGAATTAGCATCAGACAGAGGTATGTATTTTAGTGATTATGTTGTTTTATGTGATGGTTATGTGATTTATTTTCGTGATGTTAATAAATTTAATTTCTGCTGAATGAATTATGGTTAAATGCTGAAGATTAATTTGCATAGAATAACATTTATCTACTCTCTATTTTTTTTAACTTCTGTTTTATAAGGCTTTGTGGGGACAAATAAATTACACATGGTATCAGAGCCCTGGTTTAAAATCTGAAGCGAAGGGCCTACCTACCCACCTAGAAATGTAAACAACTTCTTTTAGCATTCACAACCATCTTTGACTCCCAAACCATTTTGTTATAAGCCGCTAGATTCCCCAGTTGACTCTTAATGATTGGAACCTTTAAGGGGTGTTTTGCATCAAAGAAATTCATTTCTTCTGCAACAATGGAAGTTATTAATCAACTGTGCTTTTGAAAATTTACATAAACAAAAATTGCATATTTCAAACCTAGAAACCAACAAATGTTCAGAATATTGTTAATGAACAAAGGTTATAAGAAAACACTGTCTATGAGTCTTTTCCATAGGGTAGCCTATATCGTTTGTTTCTCTTTTCATGTCCTATTTGAAATGTTATATCCTGCAATGCTTCTAACTATAGACACAAACATAATTAAGCTAAAGGAAAGCATTGTTGAAGTGCAAACTGAATAGTAAATAAAAAGAAAAAAATATAATATCAAATAATAATGTTAAGAAAATGTGAAATAGTAAATAAAATAGTGGGGATTTAAAGCACCCAATTTCCAATTATTCAAGCCAACTCTATGAGATATTGAGCTAAGAACCTACACAAAGTCAAGCAACAAGCATCAAGTTAGAAGCCCAACGCACAAATGCCTAGTGCCAAACCAAGCCACATTTAGGAGGAGCACAAGGGCGCATAATTATTGCAGAATGCACCTATGCTAAGTCGATAGTCAAAACATCACACAAGATCCCCATGTATCAAACATCCATTCACTTGGAGGAGAGCCCACATGGGCCCAAAATATGTGCACTATGCTTCTGGTATAATAAACAGATAAAAAATAAATAAATAAAAAGAGAGAGAGATTACCCATATCTAAAGAAAAATCTTAAGCTAAGGGCGCAATCTCCAGGGTCAATTCTGAAAACAACCACCAAACAAAACCGTAGTCATCACACAAGATTCCAGAAAATACGGTAGTGCAAAGGGAGGATCCCAGGATGGAGAATTTTGTGCAAAAAAATATATATATATGCCCTTTATTTTAGCAAAATGGTTACATCACAGAAATATACCAGTGCTACTAGAGGAATATACCATGTCCATCATATGTATTGCAACAAAATTATTAGTTATAATCTTAACGCAATTGTCGTAACTATGGAAAATCTAAATGACACAAATTATTAGAACCTTTCAGGTACTTCTCTACACTTCTCACGCATTTCTCTTAGCTAAAAATCTTTCTCTGAATTGCACAGGATGTGAAGAGAACCTTAATCATTTGTCGATCTACGCCTTCTCAGATAGAGATAAAGATGAAGCCATAGATTCTAGAACAATAGATGCCTTCTCGATGGAGTTGCGCTCAGACTAACAAAAAAGGGACAATCTTGAGTAACAAAAAAAACTTTGTCGTGTGGCGTTTCAAGTTATCAAATGAACTATTACCTACTCGGGCCTAAAAATCTATGGTTGGTTAAGGGCTGCTTGCTGGAATATTAATTAGAAGCTAGTCACTGGAAAAAGAAATAACACCCTGCCCTGACCTGTACAATAGTTTTGGGTCTCGTGGGCTTCTACGCTATTTTCCAGGCATACATAATAGCCAGCTCTAGGGCCAAACACAAGTCCACACATAAGTCATTAAAGCCAAACTCCAAGACATTCATTTCCCAATGCATCAACACGCCCACGATAAAAGTGCCCAAATGCAAGCAAAATGAACCTCTATGTAAGTAAATATGCAAATATTCCTACTACAGCCTGAATTTAGAGATGTCCAGCCTTAAAATTTCACCTTCTTAGCTAAAAAAAAAGAAAAAAAGAATATAATCAGGTAGGTTCAGTAAATTTGCAATCTTTCAATCAAAATGAACATCTTTCTGGCCTAGAAAACAAGTATTCTTACTAAGATAGCTCACTTCAAGTGCCCAGTATCGAGGACCAAAGCCAAGACTAAGCGCAAGCAACCCCACAAGTCATATTCATTGCACAACGCGTCCATACCCATACCCACCGAGCACACACAACCACGAGGGAGAGCTCATAAGGGCACGACTGTGCCACACAATATAACAACAAAAAGAAAACCAACAGGCATTAATGCATCGAAAAAAAAAACCCAGCGGACAATGCATCATGTTACGGTGCTATCACCCAAACCACAAGCCATCAAACGCCCGAGAAGCCATGAGAAAAGGCCATGGGCGGAATGGCTAGAGTAGGGAAAACCTTAACGATTAGGGTTTGTTAGGGTTTTAATAATTGTTCTCTTCTTTTATTTTAATTAAATATTCAACGGATGGGGAATGGGGGAGGAGAGCACATGGGCCTCATGCACCCACGATGCCCGACTTCTAATGAAAAAAAAAATTATTTAATTATTTTTTAATTTCATTTAAATTTTCTATTACTTAATTTTTTATTTATTTTTATTATTAATTCTTTTAAATTACGTTTTTAAAAAAAAATTAAATTGTTTAAAATTTGTTTAAAAAAAAATGTTACTTATAAAAAAAAAGGATATAATAATAATAATATAAAAATAAATAAATAAATTTATAAAAATTGAAATGTTTTGGGGTCCATGGGTTTTGAACCCACGACCACCCACCAAGCCCAAGCCATAAGAAATGACCAAACACCAACACGCCACATGTATCGCTTTTACAAAATAAATTCATATGTAAATAAATTAATTATCAATAGTAACAAAGTACTATCCTGAAGTATAATCTCCCATTATCCAAGTTAACCAATCACTGAGTTCCATGCCCACAACCATCGAGCCAAGCGCCAAGCCCTTCCATTCCATTCCACAAGCCAAAGCCAAGCATCAAGCCCACAAGGGAGCATTTTGTGCACAATGTATTAACATTATAAAATTTTAATGTTCATAATGGGTTTGAAACCTATTATTATTAATCAAATATATATATCCCTTTGACTAATGAATGTAATAATGTAACTTTATAATTTACAAGTTAAAAGTCCTTGTAGAGTAGCGGGAGTTTGATGCAGGTTATGGGAAATAGTCAAGGTAGAATAGGGGTATAATAGAAAGCACCATATAAGGGATCTAATCCACTGTGGCGAGTGTGGTACAGTGCTAGCATAACTACTAGGGAGAGGGTCAATAGTTTTCTTAGGCGAAGAAATAAATCTTAGACAATTTAACCCTAACCTAGCCACCTCCCCTAAAGAGAGTAATGTCTGTTTACAGGAAAGTAAAAAAAAATTTCGCCTAACCTTGTTTTCTAGTTAAGTTGCACAAATGTGAAATGTCCTTAAACTCACCCTGACAACTTTGGTTGATGCAGGTTAAATCATACAAGATGGTTATGAATCAAGGGAATCAAGGCAAAGGGGCATCATCGCAGGGACCTCCAGTGCCGCCACCACCATCGCCTGAACTAGCTCTCATACTGCGCTCTTTGGAGGCCATAAATGAGACTTTAAAGGGGCATCAACCAACAAGGATCAAAGTGGAGACCCCACCATTTGGAATGGGTAATCCAAAAGCATTGATGGATTCAAGGGGAGGACCTCCACCCAAAGACATCACTAGAGAACTATATAAGATCAAACTTCCGGAGTCTGTCGAGGGTCGCGCCAGTGAACGCGCAGAAACATGGTTGGAAGGCATGACAAGGTGTTTTTCCTTAAGAGACTATGTGTACACTTCAAAGGTGAAGATAACAATTTTTCAGTTAAGAGACAGTGCCTTGAACTAGTGGGGAAACCTAGAAAGGCAAATGCATCTTACCCCGGACACCGTATCTTGGGAAATTTTCGAGGAGAGGTTCCGAAGGAAATATCTGCCAACTTACTATGAGGAACAACAGGTAGGAGCATTTCATGCCTTAGTACAGGGAAACATAACCATAGAAGAATATGAGATTAGGTTTATGGAATTGGTTAAATATGTTTCATATATGGATAATGAACAATGACAAGAAAAACGCTTTGTCTATGGGTTAAACCCTAAGATAAGGGCTATGGTGTGGATGTGGAAACCGTCTTCCGTAGCGGAAGCTGTGGAAAATGCGCGTTATGTGGAGGAACACATGAACTTAACAAGAGGTACGAGATCGACCTTTCCGCATCATCCTGGATTCGTGGGGAAGGCCCCTAGGACATTTCCCAGGGGAGGGGGCTCAAGGCTACCTCCATATGGTGATAGAGTCGCACCAAGGACAGTAGCCGCAGGGATTTCAATGACATCGAGTACAACATCTCGTTCATCTCCAACGACGCAAGAAGGTCCACGACCATCTCGGGGAGAAGCTAGTATGGGCAGGGGTTTCAGGGGAAGGAACTCATTTCAGAGACAATCACATAACCATGAATAGGTTCAATCCTGTGTTACCTATTGGGGGTGTGGAGGACTCTATTACCAGTGTGACTGCACAAAGATAAAATCAGGATTTGTGCATAGAGAAGGAAATGCCCTGATGGGAAGAGCATGTGGAAGCCACCAAATTTACGCAACGATTAATAATCGCCAGGCAGAACATCAATCCATGCTGGTGGAGTCATCAGGTACGCTAAATCATATCAATGTAAAGATTTTATTTGATTTTGGTGCTACACATAGTTTCATTTCACCATCTGCATTAGAAAAGAGTGGGTTGGCAGCCTACGAGCACGATGACTTTAAACAAGTCGAGATGGCTTCGGGGAAAACACAAGCGGTAGGACCTTGCATCGATAATTGTATAGTAGACCTAGGAGTGTGTACTACTAGGTTGAAGGTATACGTTACTGCTCTTGGGGTGTATGACCTAATCATTGGAATGGATTGGTCAGAAGCTCATCGAGCTTTGGTAGATTGTTTCACAAAAAGGGTGCTTCGTGTTGACAATAAAGGAAGGTCAGTAGAGATCGAGGGTGTACAGAGAAATGTGTCATTACACTTTATCTCAACTATGAAGGTTAAGCGATGCTTGAGTCAAGGGTGTCGACTATATGTAGTGGAAGCAATGAATGAAAGGAAGGAACCCTCCTTGGATCAGTACCCAGTTTTGTCAGAATTTAAGGATGTTTTTTCGAACAAGTTACCAAGGTTACCTCCTGAGAGGGAGATTGATTTTACGATTGAGCTAAGACATGGTGCAGAACCAATTTCCAAGACTCTGTATCGGATGACATCGCCAAAGCTTTGTGAGTTACAAATGAAGTTGAAAGAGTCACTGGACTTAGGGCTAATAAGGCCCAATGTCTCACCTTGGGGTGCACCAGTAATTTTTGTAAAGAAGAAGGATGGCTCCTTACAACTGTGTATAGATTACATGGACTTGAACCATGCTACAGTGAAAAATAGGTACCCAATGTTGCGAATAGATGACCTCTTTGATTAGATGAAAGGAGCAACGGTATTCTCAAAGATTGATTTGCGATCGGGGTATCACTAGTTAAGGATTAAGGAAGGTGATATTCCTAAAACTACCTTTCAAACTCGGTTTGGGCATTATGAGTTTGTTGTAGTACCTTTCAGATTGACCAATGCACCAGTAGTATTCATGAGCCTCATGAATGGAGTATTCCATAAGTACTTAGACCATTTTGTACAAGTCTTTCTAGATGACATCCTCATCTATTCCAAGAACAAAAGAGAACATGAGGAACACTTGTGAGTGGTGTTGTCCTTCCTTAGAGAGAACAAATTGTATGAGAGTTTGTCGAAGTGTTCCTTCTTCTAGAAAGAGATCCACTATTTAGGTCATATCATTTCCGTTCAAGGAATCTCTGTGGAACCAGAAAAGATAAAGGCCATTATGGAGTGGCCAGTGCCGAAAAATGCCCATGAGATGAGAAGCTTCATGGGGCTAGCAGGTTATTATCGGAGATTTGTGGAAGGATTCTCTAAAATAGAGAAACCCATCACCACTTTGCAGTGCAAGGGGGTCAAGTATGA
>JZKD02S0055627.1:1822664-1834595 GCA_000966675.3 Picea glauca | reverse complement strand
TTTGGTATTTCATACATCAAGGGAAAGGAAAATGTGGTCGCAGATGCCTTGAGTAGGAGACCACATGTCTTCTCCTTGGTACCTTTAAAGGTCAATTTGAGGGAACATGTGTTGATGCAACTCTAAGGAGACAGTTGGTATTTAGAGGTTACTTCAAACCTCCAGAGTGGGAGGCAATTAGATCCAAAGTATGAAGGATATACTCTGGAAGTAGACGAACTATTAAGATATCAAGGAAGGATGTACATCCCTGAAGATGGGGATATTCAAAGCATCATACTGAAGGAAGCCCACAGAGCACTTTATTGTGCGCATCCAAGTGTGAAGAAGATGTACGCAAACATGAGGAAGCTTTTCTTCTGGGTAGGAATGAAGTGAAATGTAGTCCATTTCATCGCTAAATTCCTAGAGTGTCAACAAGTGAAAGATGACCACCATCACCTGGCAAGCCTCCTACAACCACATGATGTTCCTATGTCCACGTGGGAAGTCATCTCTATGAATTTTGTGCTGGGGTTGTCACTCACATCTCATAGACACAATGCCATTCTTGTGATAGTGGATAAGTTAACCAAGAGTGCTCATTTTATTCCAGTTAGAGATACTTACGATGTCACTGATGTGGCATGTTTGTTTGTAAATGAGGTCATCCATTTTCACAGGATACCTATGAAGATCATTTCAGATAGGGACTTCAGATTCACTTCTAGGTGTTGGAAAAGTTTGCAGTCAACGTTGGGGACCCAGTTGAACTTAAGCATAGCTTATCATCCTGAAACACATGGGAAAACTGTGAGAGTAAATCAATTCATGGAAGACATGCTTAGGATGTATGTCATGGATAATCAAACCCATTGGGAGAAGTACCTACCTTTGGTAGAGTTTGCTTACAATAACAGTTTTCATAGCTCCATCGGAATGCCACCTTACGAAGCTCTGTATGGAAGGCCATGCAAAACACCTTTGAGTTGGGATAGATTAGAAGACCGAGTAATAGTTGGGCCAAAATTGATTCAAGAGATGGAGGAACAAGTGATTCAGACTAGGCATAGACTAAAGGAAGCACAAGATAGGAAGAAACGTTATGCGGATGCACACAGGACCGACCAAAGTTATGAAGTGGGAGACCAGGTTTTCATTTGTATTAGGCCTAATAAGAGTACCATACGGTTTGAGAAGGGGGCAAAGTTGTCACCTTGATTTATAGGACCATTCAAAATCCAAGGGAAAATCTGACCCATTGCCTATCGTCTCGTACTACCACCCCACTTGCATAAAACTCGTAATGTTTTTCATGTATCTGTTCTACGTCATTATGTTGCTGATGAATCACATAAGGTAAATTGGAAGGAATTGCAGGTATCGGATGCGAGAAGTCTCATGGTAGAACCGTTACACATATTGGACCGTAGAGTCCGACGGCTCATGAACCATTTGGTAGACCAAGTTAAGGTCCAGTGGAACAAGTATAGTCCAGGATATGCTACTTGGGAAGACACCGAGAAATTATGACGAGATTATCCCTCACTTTTTTGACCACCTCGAGAATATGTTTCTCAAAGGTTGGGTGTATGTAACACCACCTTTTGACTTAGACAACCAGGATTACCTGAATTCTAAACACCTTTATTTTCTATTCACAAGTGAAATTATTAAATGATACACTTGAACTTTTAAGACGTATGAATATTTATGAATGTTTAAATGTATTTGGATAATGATGGATATGATGCGATATATTGTGAGAATGTAAATTTTATGAATGTTTAAATGGTATTGATGATCATGGATATGATGCGATCTACTATGTGAATGTAAATTCTATGAATGTCTAATTGTTATTGATGATGATGGATATGATGCGATCTACTATGTGAATGTAAATTCTATGAATGTCTAATTGTTATTGATGATGATGGATATGATGCAACATATTGTGTGAATGAGAATCCTATGAAGGTTTAAATGTTATTAGAATGATGTTGGATATGAAGCAATCTATTTTGTAAATAATAATTTTATGAATGGGTGTAGATAATTGAATTATGGGATATTATGAGACCTATTTCTAACTTGAAAAAATTGATGTTAAAATTTTTGGTACGCGGATACCAAATTGAAATTATGGTTGTATACAATTACATGATGATAATGCATAGAAATGTATGAGTTTGTGTTACAGACTAATCTATAGGTTATGGGCTATGAAATAGCCAAGGGATAATGATGATGAAAGTGGATGTCATGACCACTGGCTGAGAAACAATATGGTATGAATCTTTGTATGTGAAATTATATTGGTTTGGATGCATTGCTATGATATGTGGACCAGTGCAGGATTTCAGGTGGTGAGGCTGCCCAAAACTGAATAGACAATGAAAAAACTCCCAGCAACACGGTGCCACTGTATATTCCATTGTAGGGTGTGGACCCTAGTCATGATTAGGAGGGGTGGAGACATTTCCCACCATGTATCCTTTGAAACCTAAAGTCATGGGAGGAAGATGTTAGATCACACTCCCCTAGACGTGTGATGATGACTGTCGGTTTCCTGTTGGGGAATCTTGGTCAAGATAGTGACACTTCCGCTTACGGGTTCTATTTGGAGTTAGGTCAATATAGTTGATGCTCAAATATAGTCCAGCAGAGGAAGGATAGGAATGGAATATGGAAGTAAGTTAGGGAGGAAGGATGAGTAGAAATAGTTGAGAGTGTATGGAGATTTGTCTTATGTTGAAACTTATTGTTTTCCTTCTGAAAATAAAATGCATATATATATGAATATTCATAATTATGTAACTAAACTACAATTGTCTAAATAACATTGTTGAGCTAGATAATTGAAATTAAAGGATTTYGCAAACATTTGATTGGTTTATTTTCTTTTATAAAATGAATAGTCTTGTTGAATGGATTGGATGCATATGGAAATTACTATAGAGATGATAGTTATTGATATTAGTACATGAACGAGACTTGTATGTACTAGCTACACATGCATTTCTTGCACATCTACACTAGTATGTATGAGTTTCTTGTCTTACTTACTAGTAAATGTCGGTTATTTGTTAGGAATGTGTGAACCATGTTTCTTTTCCCGTGTATCATAAAATACTTTAACTTCAGGATGAAGTTTCCTGAAGGGTGGGTGTATGTAAGAACCCTAGTTAAATAGTTGCTTAAGGTTTGTCAAGTATAGTTAATTAAATAATTAATTGACCTAATGTGTATTAGTTAAGTAATGATTAATTATTAATAATATTAATTAATTAATTAATTATTGTTTAATATATGTTGATTAGTTAATTAATTGATTATTGAACACATTTAATGTTTGGGGTAAAAAATTAAAGGCTTAATAACTTTTAATTTATTATTAGAAAACTTATAAAGTATTGAATGGAGGGATAAGGTATTAAATGGAGGGATAAGGTGGGTGGAATTAAATGAAGGTAGGAGGCGGTGAATGGGAAGGAGGATATGAAGGGGAAGAGGCATTCAGGAGAGGGACTTTTTGGGAAATTTGGGAAGAGGAAGCATTATTTGAGATTAGAGACTGTATTTCCTAGTTTTGGTATTTTTCTGGTTTGGAGTTTGGGTGGACTATTACAGGGGTGCACCAAGTTGTTGGGAGTTTTGGGCTTGGGGGCCAGGAATCCTCATGGAATCCTAGAGCTAGGGAGCTGGGTAGGCTTTGTTCTTAGATGGCAGGGAGAAAGATTCAGTTTTGGGCAGAGTTTTGGGCAGAGCAGCAACGAGGACAACCGGAGATTGGGGAATTAGCATCAGACAAAGGTATGTATTTTAGCGATTATGTTGTGTTATGTGATGTTTATGTGATTTATTTTCATGATGTTAATAAATTTAATTTATGATGAATGAATTATGGTTAAATGTTGAAGATTAATTTGTATAAAATAACATTTATCTACTCTCTATTTTTTTTAACTTGTGTTTTATAAGGCTCTGTGGGGACAGAGACCTTACATGCATGATAAGGACAAGTTTACTTCCAACCAATAAAGCTTGATATTTGTTAGAAAACAATTGCAATATATTCATACTTTGGACAATGCTCAATCTTTTTGGAGACTCAAATATCATATTGACTTCCTCTTCCTCTACAATGACAAAAGTTTCTCCATTCGAAGTTACTGACAAAGGTAAATCAATTCGATGTAATAAACTCTTCTTTTTTAGGGAAACCCATGGGTGGATTGTACAAAAAACTCCTATAATATGGAGGAATGCATCTCCATGAAAATGTCACTCAAATCGATAACAAGATTTGATTGATTGATGATATAATGGCTTACTAGAAGTGAGGGAGTAGACCCTTTTCAATACAACTATCAACTAATAACTCACCACTAACTTAGCAGTTGATCATTAATGTGTGTAACTATCAAACCTTAACTAAATCAGTTATGAGTCATTAATATGTAACTAACAACTCTCAACTAACTTAGTGATAAGTGATTAAGAACTCAAATTCCTTTGGATAGTTATTAACAACCCATTGGCTACCACTTAAGGGGTCATACATTTTGATGAATGCAAGGTCCTTGCGTTGCATTTGGATTTGACCATCTTACTGAGAAACCCCTATATAGCATGAGGATACCATCTAGTAGAACTTGGACTTGAACTTGAGATCTCTCAAATTCATATCAAGTGGGATATTTCAGGCATAAGGTTCTAAGATCTTAGTCCCTATGATGTCCATCTATAGAATTTGACGTGGTGCAATCAAAAGTATCAGGAATTCCCCGAGCTTTAGAAAATGTTCCTTGTGACATAATCATCTAATCAATTTTTCAAGGTATTCTAACTTATGACTCCCCTCAATGCTCTTAGATAGTTGAAAATGAAATCCCCTATTTTATTAGGTTTTCAAGATCTATATGTAAAAGTGAGGAGGGTAAGAGGAATATAAGGATACCTGTGTATTCCTATAGCCTTGAATCCCCTATAAAATTTGGGAATGTTGATAATTTGTTAGGTCCCCAAGTGCCTTTCCTACGACCAATAATCCAAAAATTTGAGCCTCAGTTAGAACTGGGTAAAGTTCAATTTTCTTCCATGCATCTATTAGATGGACCAATATATGAAGAGGATTCCCAATCCAAAGACCTATCATTGGAAAAGGGGATTAAATCCTCTAAACCAATCATTAAGTATTCATATCACTTAAGGTATAAAAAAGAGTTTGTTGAAGATATAGGGTCTCTTGAAGTTTGGGACGAAATTCCATATCTCCAAGGCTAAGTCTCAAGCTAAAAAAGAGGTTAGGGAGGGAAGTAGATAACCATTTATGGGGCCTTTAGAGTAGGGAATACCCCTAATTTTTTTTCCAAATGATCATTCGCTCAATTAGTTCTGGAGGGGTCATGGGTGCCCAAAAACAACAAGCCTTAAAGAGAATCTGTGCAATTACATCACTAGTGGACGAAAATTGGGAGAACTATATATTTTTTTAGTATGGGGTGTTAATGATATTCTTATATGTGAATGCTCAACAACCTTTGTCTCGATAATTTTTTCTTCCAGACAAGTTATTCATCCTTTTGAAGACTATAACTTTCCTCATTTGGCACTTTGTCCATTGCCATAAAATATGGTGAAAATCCATATATTTCAAACTGCAAAGATTCGAGAAATTTTTACTAGGACAAAGTTATCCAAATTACTAAGGAGATGAAATGTTTGCTTGGATAAATTTTCCTAATTTGTAGTTTTAGGTCCCTTTCCTTCAAATACAATTTCTAAAAATGTCAAAAAGTGTCACAAAATAGTGATTTTGGCCCCATTTTGTCTATTTCACTAAGAATCCCTTGGAATCTATCCAAATGATTTTATGGGATTTCTTGTGTTCATTGATAGTCCTTGTCTAGACTTCATCATGAATGGAATTGTTGTAAGAAAGTACAATATTTTCATCGAAAAACTCCATTGTGTCAATTTTCAGGAATTCAGTGCTAATACACAAACTTGATCTCAAGGAAATTTTCATAGAAAACTTTGATACAAAATTCCATGTCAAATTTCAGCTCCATCTGAGTTTGTATGCTCAAGTTATGCCAAAAATAAGGTTTTGGTTACTATATATTTTTTTCTATGTGCAAACATTCATTCATCGACATGGGTCAGAGGCCTCTCTCACATGAAAGAATTGATTTATTTCGAAGAAAATCATATTCTCATTCCTTGATCCACCTTTGATCTAAGGTTATTCTCATTCATTTCACATCATCGACGCTATTGATAAGACATTTTTCTAGCATCAACCACCTTTTAAAATATCATCCTTCTTCTTCACTATTGGACCTTCCTTCAAACAATGTTCATTGAGCCTCCTTCCAACTTTGACCATCCAACCTATTCGCACCAATTCATTAGGATCTTTTGCATCATTGAACCACATTTGAAATTCACGGCCAATCGAAACTTTCGGTTAATTCTAAATTTTGGCCCCTTTTCAAAGACTAAGTTGATTTGAAACTTCCACCCCTTTTGAGACTTCAACCATTGTTCAAAATTAAGGCCATTAGGACTATTTCCATGTATTTCATCGATCATTGGCCACTTTTTAAACTTTTCCCAACATCCATACTTCGAACTTAACTCCATTGGAAACTCTAAAGCATCACCCATCATGCAAATTCAAACTTTGTGCCATTGGCCCTCTTATAAACTTCAAGGAATTTATGAACAAGGTCATTAGGCCTCTTCCAATAGTTGGACCATGTTTGAACATTAGGGCCAAATTTAACTTCAACCATTCTTTAACTTTGGGCAATTATAAAATTTTAATCATTTCTCCAACTTTGACCCACTTCTAAACTTCAGGGCATTTTGGAATATCGATCTATTTTTGAATTTAAGCCCCTTGAGCCATTCTGAAACATTGCTCATTGAGCAATTTTAAAACTTTAGGCCATCGACACTTTTTTGAAATTCAATCCATCCTACCACTTTTTAAGCTTCATCTAATAACAATACTTTGAACTTAAGCACCCTAAGCATTCTGAAACAACAATAATGGGCCACTTCAATATGGGGGCATTGAGCCATTTCAAAGGATTGAGATTCTTATGAACTTTTTCAAAACTTAATAGGAAGTCCATGATTTCAGCACTTGGACCTGCAACTTTACGCAACTTTATGCAACATGCAACTTTATCAGTGAAATATGAGCATTTATGTTTTTCTTTCCTGTTTTAAGTAACAATTCCAATATCTATTTTTTTTCAAAAATTCCATATGTAGGCTACCAGACACATCCAAAGAAACAAAGGCAAAGTGGAAAAACATGACCAGCATAAACTAGCCTAGGGTGGCTATGGAAAACTCAAATCCCGAATAGTAATATTTGAATGATTAACTATGGTTAATATTTATTTAACAGTAGTGAACAAATATATGTTTTTGTTATTGGTATTTTTAATGGTGTTATGCATTGTAGTTAAATATGTTCGACACTGCTGCCATCGAGGAGGACCTGAAGCTTGGTTACAAGCATGGTTTTAAAAGTGTGATTGAATATATAAAAATATTGGGCCATACTCCTATCTCTCCACCCACGCAGGTAAATCAAATGAATAAGGAAACCACAGTTGCATGCTTGTAAAGTCTATTCATATTTTATTATGTCACCCTTAACTAAGTATTTATGTTTGTTTTCAAGCAACAATGCTACCGTAATAGTGAATCAAGCAGTATTCAGCAAACACTACATCATACAAGGGTCCACATGTCCAGTGATAGTGTAGAGAAGAGTACCCATTCCAAAATTAGTGTAGAGAAGAGTAGGTATTCTTCAAAATTAGAAATATTTACTGTAATTGTAGATATTTATTTCTTGACTTATACTTATATATTATCTTATCAAAATCGAATAGCATGTAGCTCAGGAGGGTGAAATGAGAGAGAAACCAAGTGGACAGGAAATTAACGCACCAATTGTCCCAGCTACAGAGACAAGTAAAGAGAAATAGAGTAATGTTAATCAAAACAATGAACTAGTTATTTCAATTATATTTCAACATATCTTGCACTGCGGAAGCCCCTATATGCTTAAATAATAAGATTCAAGGGAGCTCTAACTGGGTAGTTCATAAGGCACAATACTTGCTAAGGTTTCGCAAATGGGGTATCAAGCTAAGTGGGCTTGATTGTGGGGAAAACTCCACAGTTAAGCGTGCTTGAGCCAGAGGCGTCTTGGGATGGGTGACCACCTGGGAAGTCCTGGTTACCGGGTGCAAGCCCCGGAAGTGATGATTGATGCTATGCGATTCATTTCGTTGGCTTCAATCCCATTTTTTCACCCCTGTGAGCATCACCCGATGCAATGAGTGCTAAGTGGAGTATTCAAATCATGAGAATTATTGTTCAGTTGCGACTAATACTCATGAATATGGGTCATAGATTAATGACTTACACTACACAGTTAATCCCAATAATAATATCTAATATCTTGCACTACGGAAGCCCCTATATGATCATTTTCGTTGTTCCAGTTGATGACCCTGAAAATATGCCAGTTAACCCTTCCCAGCGATGTACCAGAAGTATGGTACATGAGCGCACACAAACAATAGAAGCACAAGGCACACAAAATACAATGTCCTTGGATGATGATGATATCCCAATTGTCAGTTTTATGAATGTAAAGAGACATAAATCAAAGAAAAAATAGATGTATAATTTCATGACCTGTTTTTGGATCTTTATCGATGTTTATATGTTCATATGTTTTGATGACTATCCAAGTTATTCTTTAATGTCTATATGTTTTCTATATAAAGAAAATAATGTGTTGGGTATGGGGAATTGAGAGCGATGTGAGGGGGGGAGGGGCCATATGAGATTCCACCTTCACGTGGTTGGCCCTATTTAGTAAAGAATAACCTATTCTCGAAACAAAGAGAAGCTCATTAAGGTATGTGAGAACTTAATTTTTTTCTAGAGTATTTTACAGAACTAAATGCATGCTTATTTGCTTATTAATTATTTACTCATATAAAAATATTGTCTTTTATGATTCATGCAGGTCTTGGTGATGAAAATGCATGTCGTAGACAAATCTTATCAAGTTGTATGGGCTAATGGATCTAGCGAAAGAACAATGAAAATGTAAGGGTTTTGACATGTTTTTAGAAGTAGGCTTTATACTAGTAAAAGTTCACAATCCTCATGAATATGTAGATATTGATATTTATGCAAGGTTCCATGTGGTTTTTCGGTTTACTTGTATATATTTTAAATATAATTTTGGTTTACTTGTAGTTTTTTTATAAAGAAGTATAACTATTTTAGAGAACCCCCATATACAAAGTCTTTATCCATATCCTCATTGTGGAAAATAAATTAGAAAAGATCCCTCACTTAATTCATTTCCATAATACTAACCTCATTGCTATCCCTAGTCCAAATCCTAGTTCCTATTAAACAATGCATGAATCTAATCCCAATAATCTAGACCCCTCCTCTCATCCCACATGTTAGTGCAAGTATTATATGCCTCCAAATGACACTACTACAAAATGCTTATTCTTATAATAATAATTCACATCCAAATGCTTTTACATAGATGAAAAATCCCTTGATGATCCTAGGGTACAACAATATTTGGACACTTCTACCCAACAAAAAATAGTCCCTATTACAAACTCTATTGAAAAAGATCCCTCATTTTTTTTTTAAGTAAAAAAGGGGTAGCACCTTCTATAAAATATTAACCCAAAACTTTGTCAAAAATACACAGTATCATAGCTAGAGTTACCAAAAGATGCTGTCGGTAACCGGAAACCAGCATTATTGGGTAGATCTTAGCAGTTTATACAGTAATATGGTCAAGAAAAAGACATTTGTCCTGCCCGTGGGAAACTAGGACAGATGCCAGAAGTCCAAAGAGGCATATAGAAATTAACACATAAAAACAAAAACCTGGAGGGCCCGGCTGCCTAGGCGTCCGGTGACTTGGCGCGTCCATCAACGTTCTTCGATAGGTCAAAGGCCTGCATGCCCATGTGGCACCGATGTGGCGCTGGGGTCCCGGAGAGCTCTTCGAGGAGCACATCGAGTCTCTGTCCCATAGTGACAGCCCTGTGTTCCAAGTCCGCGACATGGCTGCGGAGCTCGAACACCAAGGCCAAGTGTTCACTTCTAAGGAAGGGACCTTGCAGTTCGCCACCACCATTCCCATTCTCGCCTTTGCCATTGTTATCCATCCGCGTCACCAGCTTCTCCGCATTCTTGTCGGTCATCATCTCCTCCAACTGCTCGGCGTCTGTGGCCTGTTGGTCGTCTGTCATCATCTCCTCCAACTTCTCGGTGTCTATGGCCTGATGGAGGTCGTCCATCATAGTCGGGGCACTGTCGTTGTTCTGTATGGTGAGCATCTCCCCATTGTTTGAATTCTCTATACAAGTCGGGTCCCCAATTGACGGCTCCTCCTCCACAACACAACCAGAGAACCAATCCACGGGCTCTGTCACATTCTTCTCCTTGCTGCTTCCGGTTTCTCGCTCGACAATGGATTTGATCATCGCTCGACCCTCGACCCGAGCTTTCTTCCTGAGGATGGAAGAGGCTAGAGCCAAGGCCCTTTCGAGCTCCTCCTCCCTGCACCTTTGCGCCTTGCTGGCTTCCCAAGCCACACCTCGGCGAGGTGTACCTCTACGCCTAACCATATTCCCAACACAAATGCCAATTAAGGGTAAAACAGGGTTAGAGAAGGACCAAATCAAAAACCTTTGCGGGTGCCGAACACTGGAAGGCCGACTCTGTCGAAGACAGGGAAGCTCCCAACCCTGAATGGACTCTCCTGTGCACAGGGATAGGACAAGAAATGACCCAGCAATTGACGCACCAGGAGCCTTCCGCTCTTTCTCGGGCTGCATAGAAGAATTATAATCAAGCTGTCCGCTCTTCCTATCTGTCATAATAACCCTGAACTCAAGTGCGCCTGGAATGTTTATTACCACGCGAGGGAGAAGTAACTCCTCCATCAGACTTCTGCTTCGGTCGTCCATCAACGTTAAATGTCGCGCGAGGGTGGCGGTCCTGTGCATTTAACAATCGCTTAGTGCATGTCCAGTTGGCTCAACGGCGCCTCCGTGTGTCACCCCATCCGGGGGAAAAAGATCCCTCATTACTCATAATGACGAATGAAATTTATTACCCTCTCTAAGTCTCATTTTTACTCATAATTGTTAGATCAAAGACCAACTTGCCACTATAATCCTTGACAATTTATAACCAAAATAATCGCATTTTCCATCACTCATCACCCCTGTCCTTATCATTGGGGCTTTGTACAATAGGGAAGAACTCATGTTCTCATTAATAAACATTGTGGAGTCACCTCTACGTTTGCATTGAACTTAGGTTGATGCATGTCACCTCCTACGCTTGCATAAAATACCCCATTGATGTATGCCATCTCTGATTCTTTCACTAAATCAAGGATACCATATGTTGTTTTTGTTCTTTTGATGACTCGATATTACTAGTTTATGATGCATATTATGCTCACACTCTCCAAATTATCGTATGTCACATGGGACTCATCCTTTCCTTTCCATAAGAGATCATGTTGCTAATCCTACCTCACTTGTGGTAATATGCCAACCTCTGTGATGTAGGTATCTAGCTAATCATGTTCTTGCATTGTTCATTTCTCATTCTTGGAAATGAAAGTATGTATTAGTCTATCCCCTCTATATTGAACATATTCATGATGTACCCAAAATTTTGGACCTCATTATTATTGTCCTTTTTGTATGCTCCAACAATTGTGCAAGTGACATTCGTAATTCTCTTCCTATTATATTAGTAATATTCCTCTTATTATTATCAAGGAAGGAGTTGATAACTAGCCCTTATATACACTATGCCTAAATTATCGAGGCATCAAATAACATTATG
>JZKD02S0055627.1:1801113-1818004 GCA_000966675.3 Picea glauca | reverse complement strand
AAGGGAAAAGGGGTTAAATTCCACACCTGCCTTTTTGAGTTCTAAGAAAAAGGGGAAAGAGGGAAAATAAAAAAATAGGAAACTAGGGAAAAGAGGTAACATAAAAAGGAAAAAGAGGAACTTAAGGGAAAAAGCGGGAAGTCAACTTAGTAAATAATCTACATTTAAGAGCCTTCTAATTTTAAACTGAATTAGAAATTTCATAATAGGAAAAGCCTTTATAACCTGTAAGGGAATTTAGGGACACCTAGGAGTGATTCTAGGAGTAACTCTAGGTGGGTGAGGGAAATAAAGATAATTACTTAATTAAAGAAATTAATTTATGGAGGAATGTAGGGGATGCGGGACACTTGTACGGAGGGGAATTTTAGGAATTTATTTTTAAAACTTTAATTAAAATGAGATTTTAGGAAAGAAAGGAAGTGGGAAATTCTATATAATGAAGGAAGGAGAAGGAGAAAGGGGATCTTCTATTTGCGTAGTGTTACAATGCAAAAATATCGACTTGACTGATTTGCTTGTGGGAGTTGGGATACCCAGCTCGGAGAGGAGTGGTAGCTTGGCCTTGCAAGGTGAGATGGGATCTAGATGAGATCTCTGGATAGTGTGCATGGCCCCTTTGCGGCTCGGGGGGCTAAGGGGGAAGAAGAGTACCCCTAGAATTGGCTGGGAGGTAAAGGTGAAGTCTCGACGGTCGGCGAACGGGAGTTGCATGGAGCGCGGGATGTCATTCGAAGCAGGAGATCAGGCAATGGTATGCTCTTTTATTATGTAGAGTAGAATTCATTAGGACTTATGCTTGGTTTTTGCATATTGATTTGTAAATGGATTGGATGTTTAGATTGATAGCGGACCCCTTTTTCTTAGCCTAGCTGATTGTTTGGTTGATTGATTTCCTGTGGCCTTCGTCCCCACATGTCGTGACTTCCCTGTGGTATTGATTGTGACCTTGACGTTGTTTATCTTCTGTCCTTAGCTTACCATTCCTCGCCTGAGAAGTCATCCAGGAGCCTGATCTACGATCGTCACCTTAGTGTTAAAAGACCTATGGATCTCAACGCCCTACTTTTTTGTGTGAGGATAGTGAGCGAAGGATGACCTTATCCGCCGTCTACCTCTATTGTTGTCCTTGGCTGATTATTGTATTGCACCCTGATGCATTTATTTAAACCCTGCAGAATTGGATTGTTGGCAAATTTTTTCCATGAACTCGACATGTTTATATCTATTGTTATCTTGTTTTACTTCACCTTTTTATCTCGCTGGACATTCTTGCGTTTACATTATTGACTCCATTTTTATGCATGCATGGATAAGTTTACTCTGCGTCTATGCTTAGATGAGAAACTTAAATCTGTTTTATTGAGCATTGATGGATACATCTATCTTTGTGTTTTATGTTGAAGGATATTTGGATTGCGCTTGTAATTATGTTGGCTAGCGATTAACTGTTCTCTACAATAATCGTTTTCTTTTTAGAAAATAAACATTAGAAAATCGTTGATGGACAGTGTCTCTGCAATAATCATTTTCTCTTTTAGCAATTAAACATTACCAAATCGTTGATGGATAGTGTCTCTGCAATAGTCATTTTCTCTTTTAGCAAATAAAATTTAGCAAATCATTTGATGGACAGTGTCTCTGCAATAGTCGTTTTCTCTTTTAGAAAATAAACATTAGCAATCGTTTTGATGCACAGTGTCTCTGCAATGATAATTTTCCCTTGTAGCAATTAAACATTAGCAAATCATTGATGGACAATGTCTCTGCAATAGTCATTTTCTCTTTTAGCAAATAAACTTTAGAAAATCGTTTGATGGACAATGTCTCTGCAATAGTTGTTTTCTCTTTTAGCAAATAAACATTAGCAATGTTTTGATGGACAATGTCTCTGCAATGATCGTTTTCCCTTCTAGCAATTAAACATTAGCAATCGTTTTTATGGACAGTGTCTCTGCAATGATCGTTTTCCCTTCTAGCAATTAAACATTAGCAAATCATTTTGATGGACAGTGACTCTGCAATAATCGTTTTCTTTTTAGTAAACTAAACAATCATTATGTTTAAATTGCATATTCTTTTAAGTAGACAACGCTGGTACCTTTAAACTTAATGAAATTTTATCTAATTTATAATAGTCGATTTACATTAATGGATAGCGATGGCATGCAACATTTTAGCGGCAACGATGGTGTCTGGTGGGTGAAATTGTGTTGTGTACGATAGTGAAAAAGGGCATTTTTTCCGCACAAGTTATGTGGTTTATGGCTTGGTAGTGTTTTATTAACAGCCATGATTTTCCTTCTATTGAGTCTTGGTTCAGTGTTTCTGTTGGTTGAAATTTTTGATAGTGTTGTCGCCCCTTGGATCACTATTATTACTCTAATCCTTAAAAACATTGTGGTTGGGATGACCCCAAATTCTTCCATGAATTAGACGCCTATGATTTTCTATAAAACCATTCTGCCTTGAGATTGCAGTTGCTACTTGGAGAATTAGCTGAAGATGACTGTGTTTTGCTTTTAAACTGCTACTAACGTGCCTCGGTTTCCTGGCAAAATTGCCAATCTATTTCTTTTAGAACGGAATCAAGCATTCGTTGACTATGGAATTACTATGTAATGACAACGTTAATGATTTAGACTACATTTGACATTCAAGTCTGTTAGCAATAATTATTGTAGACAGGTAGAGATTTATACGGCATGACTGTGGTTGTTGAAAGTCTTTAGCATTGAGTTTTTACCTTAGCAGCGATACCTTTTTTTGTAAACAATAGTCTACCATTGCCTCAATCAATGTTTTACCTTTGGTTACGAGTCACGACCATTTACCATCCCTTGGACAACGCTGAGCTTATCAGGATTGACAGCAACCAGATAACCTTTACGTGCTTTAATGTCTGCAGGGTAACAGATCTCTAATTACTATGTTATGGTTAACTAATAATTGTTCCATTCTTTATTGATAATCTAATAGAGTTGCTATCCTGTATTGTTTAATGTGTAACTCCAGGTTAAATTCGGTATTGGGTTGCAATGGTGATAGATTATAATTTCTTTCCTTTCATTAACTATTCCTATCATTCACTAAATATATAGCTCGATTATGGATGAGTTGAACAATGAGTGTAAGGTAGTTTCTCTCCAAATCTATCTAAATTTCGGGTAGCCTTATATTCATAACTATTATTTATGGGATAGAATTAAGATGCGTTTCACCGAATTTGTTTTCTATTCCTTTAAATTTTCTTTAAAAATTACTTGGGACTATTTAAGGTGTTGTTTTATCATTTAAATTCCTTTCATCTTGCATCATACCTTGATTCTTGTAGGTGGGTTACAACTCAAACCCAAGGTAGTTATCCAAGTAATCCATTAATGAGTGATACATAGAGGTGCATAAATTTTATAGACCTTTCTCTAATAAAAACATTTAGGGTATGAATAATAGGTGGGTTATTTGATAAGTTTTCTTGTATGGTTTAGAGGGCCATTACAAATAAAGTGATATCAGTTATATAAATGTTGGGTTAATTAATAAAAATTCTAGAAGGATTATAAGGTTGGAAAAAACTTTAACCGGTGGGAAGAAAGGCGATCAGCCTAAGCTCCTGACGCTTCTCTTGGATTCGCATGCGCTATGCAACATTCAATCACCTATACATGTTGGCATAAGTAGTTGACCTACTTATCGCAAATTTTAGATTGTAATTGACCCTTAGACTTAATAGAGATTGGGGTGGTTGTCGAAGACGGTATCGGCTTACGTATTCCCCGAGTTGTCTTTCTCTTGCTTCCCTTAGACCTATTACTTGTAGTACAAGGGTATCCTTCTGGCCAGTAGTCGACCTTAGTGGTCAGAATTTTACAAGTACTTGGTACAGATAGGGGGTGTTTCCCCAAGTTATTGTCGCTCCCTTCTTCTGGGGACGACATCATCCCTAGAGCAAGGATCATGGCACATGCTATGGGTTAGTGGCGATTGATATCTTGGTCAGAGCTGAATCCTTCCCTGTGAGGGTGGTTGAGAATTGTATGTTGACCTCGGCGCAAGGGTCAAGCTCCTTCATGCGTTAGGTCTGCGCTACTTAAGGTTCTAGTCTTGCTCGTCTGGGCTGAGAGGTCGAGATGGGGATTTTGTCCCTAGCTTGTAGGCCTGGTCACGTTGAGTTTGGCGAGTAGTTTTCCTCCTTGTTAATTTGCACATGTTTACCAGTTGTCTTGAGCCAATGTGTGGTGTCATAAGTAATTTGTTTCCTGGACTGCATGGTAGCGTTCGATGTCAGTGGTTGATTAATTGGTTTTCATCATTGTCTTCTTGCCTCTTAATTTTTGAGAACAAAAAAAAAACTGCTTCGGTGGTTGTCATAACGATAGAGTTGTTACATATGGTATCAGAGCGGGTTCAATCCTGTGACCGTGGATCGCCAGGATTTCCACTGCAGTAAACCCATGAGTATTAACCCTTGCATTAAGTAAAAACCTTAATGTGTCCTCGTGGAGATCACATCTTGAGGGTGCCCCGGAGGGTCCACAATGTGCAATAGCCAGTACCGATAGCATCCTCCTATATCTCAAGAGAGATGAGTTCCAGCATCTATGAGTGTCACGGATGGTGGTGTCGTCAAATCATAGTTGTAGAGAAAGGCGTGTGCTTCACACTTCTCGTTTACGACCTCCAGCATGAAGCTCCACATGGTGGTCTTTCGATCGAAGGGGAGCATTATTTTATGGTGGAAGACGCTCCTACCCTTTTGAACCTAGTTGTCGACGACATTTCATCGGAACTATTCGAGGGATGGTTCCAGGAGAGGTATGTTTCTAAGGAGTTCATTAAGCATCAGCTCAACGGGTTCACCACCTTGTGACAAGGTAGTCGCATGGTGCCTGAGTACTAGGCCCATTTTGGAGCTGCATGATATGCTCTGCACCAATTTACCCAGAACCGTAAGGTCAAGAACTTGAAGTTTCACCTTATTGTTAGAATTCATCTTCAACTTTAGGTACTAGGAGTACTAGACTGAAGAAGGGGTGTTGGATGTGTGGGGAGCCACACTACCAACGCAACTTCCCTATGGAGAAGACCAGAGCATCCGGATATGCTGGACCCACTATCGTGGGAGATATGGGCAAGGCCCATCAGATACCTACAATGGTGAATAACCACCTGACAGAGCATCAGTCGACTGTACTTGAGATGACAGGTATCGTCACTACCCAAACCCTTAGTATTTTTGATAAATCTTAGTGCTACTGAGAGTTTTATTTTTGGTGCAGTGATAAAAAGGATTAAGGTAAAGGAAGTCAAACTGGATGAGTTTAGCTTCATAGAGATGGCCTTAGAATCTAAACAAAAGGTTGGAGGAAGGGTTACTGGATGCATCCTTAACCTGGGAGAGTTTGTTACCAGGGCCAACCTATATGTCACGATCCTAGGGTTGTCTGATGTCGTGATTGGTATGGACTAGTTGGAATTGCATGAGGCGATACTCAACTGCAAGACAAAACATTTGATCTTGGTCGATGATGAGGGATAGAGATGTGTGATTGTAGGCCAGAACCAGGGATTTTCCCCTGAGGTTCATCTCTTCCTTGCAACTTCGGATGAGCATGCACAAGGGGTGCAAGCTTTACGTGATCCTTGTGTTAAATAATAAGGGAGTAGAAGAGGGTTTAGAACACCTTCCGGTGGTGAGAGAGTTGTAGACGTATTTCCAGAGGAGTTACCTATGATGTCATCGGAGAGGGAGTTGAAGTTTACCATAGACCTGAAACCAGGGACTGAACCGATAGCAAGGATGCCTTATCAAATGTCGACCCCAAAGTTACAAGAGTTGAAAATGCAACTTAAGGATTTGTTGGACCTAAGACTGATACATCCTAGTGTGTCACTGTGGGGTGCACCTGTTATTTTCATACGAAAGAAGGATGGATCATGGAGGCTTTGCATTGACTATTGTCAACTGAACAAGGCTACGATCAAGAATCAGTAACCATTGCCAAGAATTGATGATCTATTCGATCAAATGAAGGTTGCGATGGTGTTCTCCAAGATCAATTTGTGATCAGGGTATCACCATTTACGGATCAAGGAGGATGATGTCCCTGATACTTCCTTTAAGACGAGGTTTGGACATTACGAATTTACTGTTTTACCATTTGGATTGACAAACGCCTTAGGGGTATTTATGATTTGGATGAATGGGGTGTTCCACGAGTACTTGGACAAGTTCGTCCAAGTTTTCATTGATGATATTTTGACTTACTCTCGGATGACAGAGGAGAAGGACGAGAACTTGCGCTTGGTACCACAGTGTTTGCGAGAGAACAAATTGTATGGGAAGTTGTCCAAATGCTCATTTTATCAATCAAAGATTCACTACTTAGGGCATGTCATCTCCGGCAAAGGCATCTCCGTGGATCCAGCCAAGGTGGAGGCTATTATGGAATGTCCTGCATCGACGAATGTCCCGGAAGTGCGTAGCTTCATGGGTTTAGCAGGATGCTATAGATGGTTCGTCGAGGGGGTTTCGAAGATAACAAATCCGATCACAGATTTGCAGAAGAAGAACAAGAATTTTGTTGGGACCGAGAAATGCATAGAAGCATTTTGTAGGCTCAAAGAGTTTTTGACAACAACACTGATACTAAAAGTCCCTGATGTGGACGTGGACTTCTTGGTATGCACTGACGCATCCAAGGAAGTCTTAGGCAGAGTCTTGATGCAAGACGGACGAGTGATCTCTTACATCTCAAGGAAACTGAGAAGGCATGAGGATAACTACGTGACACATGATTTGGAGTTGTTAGCCATTGTATATGCCTTGAAGGTTTTAAGAGACTACCTTGTGGGACAAAAAATTGAACTAAGGACTAACCATTGTGGACTACAACACATATTTACGCAAGGCGACCTAAACACGCGGCAATGACATTGGTCAGAATTACTTAGCGAGTACGACTTCGAGATTACTTACATAAAAGGTATAGTGAATAGAGTTGTGGATGCTTTGAGTCAGAGACCATGCATATTTTTGGTGTTTCCTCTTCAGACAAATCTATGTGAAAATATTCTAACCTTACAGCATGACGATGACTTGTACAAAGAGGTTGAGGGATTTATCAGACAAAAAAGAATGATGGTACCATGATTTGAGGGGTTTTCATTTGATAGCGATGGTTTATTGAGGTTTAAAAGTCGAATCTATGTACCACCAAACAATGAGTTTAGGATGTTGATCCTAAGCAAGGCTCATAGAGCAATATACATGGCTCATCCGGGAGTCACGAAGATGAGGGAAGACCTTAAACCCTTATTATTCTGGAAGGGATTGAAGGAAAACATAGTCAACTATGTGGCCAGATGTCTAGAATGTGAGCAGGTAAAGGCTGAACATAGACACCCAATAGGATTACTACAACCACATGCTATTCTGGAATCGAAATGGGAGGTGATTTCGATGGATTTTATTGTTGTATTTCCCCTGACGGCAAGGAGACATGACTCAATTTTCGTAGTAGTGGACACTCTGATGAAGAGTGCTAACTTTATTACTGTGCATACGATGTATTAGGCACCTGACATAGCTAGAGTGTTCATCAGTCAGATTGTGAGGCTGCATGGCGTGCCTAAGAGGATTATATCCGATCAAGGATTGGTGTTTACTGGATGATTTTGGACGAGTTTCCAAGAGGCCTTGGGAACCCAACTTAACTTTAGTACTGTGTATCACTCAGAGACTAATGGATGGACTGAAAAAACAAACCAAACCTTGGAGGACATGTTGCGCATGTATGTGATGGACCAACAAAAGCATTGGGAAAAAAAATTTCCACTGGTAGAATTCGCTTACAGCAACAGTTACCAGAGCACCATTTAGATGGTGCCTTTCGAGTTTATTTACGGGCGATTGTGTCAGACACCTTGAGTTGCGATCGGCTTGAGGATAGGGTACTGGTAGGACCAGAAGTGATCCAATAAATGGAAGAACAAATGAAAACAACAATACAAAGGATTAAGGAAGTGTAGGATCGATAGAATAGTTATGTCGATGTGCACCGTGTCGACTGTAGTTACAAGGTCGGCGATCGAGTCTTATTGCGGTTTAAACCGCGTGAAAGTTCGATCAAGTTTGGGAAGGGAGCTAAAATATCTCCTAGGTTCGTGGGACCTTTTGAGGTTGTGGAGAGAAGGGGCTCGTGGCGTATCAACTAGCCTTGCTAGATTCTTTGAGGCATATGCACGATGTTTTTCATGTATCTGTTTTGAGACATTATTGTAGTGATCCTACACATGTTTGACTTGAGAACCTGGCGGGCGTCAGATGAGGGGGTGCTCACGACTGAGATGATATTCATCTTGGATAATCACATTCGACAGCTAAGGTGTCGAACAAAATATCAGGTCAAGGTCCAGTGGGACAACTATAGTCCGCACTCGGCGACCTTGGAGGACGCATATGATATGCACCAACAATTTCCATTTTGTTTGATAGATAGACCTATGACACTGTGACATACTTTATTTCGGCATATTGTGATACTTCAAGACAAATTTTAGACCAATACGGGGTGTATGTAACATCTCTCTCTGGCGCACTGAGTGAACTTATTCTTTGAGGACACTTGCTCGCAAGTGATCTAGATTATTATGCTATTAAAAATTTTGATTTTGATTATGAGACGTTATGGGTTGATGACATGTTGTTTTACTACTTTGACATAGACAGGTGCTATTGACTTGGTTTTAATGAGTGTGTAGGGTTTTGGACCTTGAGGATGTAGAGGCATCGATGGAACCCCTTGGGCTCCGGATTGAGTCAGGGAGTGTGCCCTTAGGGTTTTATTGTTTTAATGTGATATTAGTGCATCTGACTAGATGATATGATATGGATATGTTCTGACATGATTTGTTAATGATGCAGGATGATGATAGCTTGGTGAACAAACTCACATATAGAGTAAAGGGGTCACACACGACTATCATAGATGTTGAGGGAGATTTGTCGGTAGCATCCCCGCCACATCCTACTGGAACTCCCATCGTGGCTTGAACTGTAGGTTAACGATTAACTAGTTCGAGAGGACCCATGATGTCGTGAGGGAAGACAACGATAGTATCTCACGATGATTCTAAGGGGTGCGCAATAAGGCGGGGGCCTTATTCCTTAGAAACCCTTAGTCTCCCACAAGTTCACCTAGCAGAGTGTTAACTCCAGGGGTTATTGATGTTTACCAAATTAGTCAAGAGGCGAGTGGCACCCTTGGAGCACGTGGTTCATCCTGAAGGGCACGTTGCACAAGAAAAATTGAGTGGCGAGTGGCACCCATGGAGCACGTAGTGCATCCTGAAGGGAACATCTCACAAGGGAACAAATAAGGTGAGTGGCACCCTTGGAGCACCTAGTGCATCCTGAAGGGCACGTCGCATTGTTGATGATATAAGGATGAACCTAGATGGCCCTAAGACAAATAACATGTTAAGAAATTTTAAAAACAATTTTTCCCTAATTAAATGTTGCCCAGTACAAAATCTAAGTTCTAAGTCTAAATTACGCTAGGGGTAAAATTTTGTCTAACTTTTAAAAAAAATAAAAATAAAAATAAATAAATAGATAAAATAAAATAAAATAATAAAATTTAAAATAAAAACCACTCAAATAACAATTATGATCTTCATAAAAATTTGTAACATGAAGGGAGTAAGAAATTAAATTATTCATAACAAATAAGATCTGTGGATATAAAATGTAAAGAGGGAATTAATTATTTTATCTTTTGATAATTTAAAAAAAAAGATACTAAATTAATGATAAAAGGGAAAAGGGGTTAAATTCCACACCTGCCTTTTTGAGTTCTAAGAAAAATGGGAAAGAGGGAAAATAAAAAAATAGGAAACTAGGGAAAAGAGGTAACATAAAAAGGAAAAAGGGGAACTTAAGGGAAAAAGTAGGAAGTCAACTTAGTAAAGAATCTACATTTAAGAACCTTTTAATTTTAAACTGAATTAGAAATTTCATAATAGGGAAAACCTTTAAAACCTGTAAGGGAATTTAGGGACACCTAGGAGTAATTCTAGGAGTAACTATAGGTGGGTGAGGTATATAAAAATAATTACTTAATTAAAGAAATTAATTTATGGAGGAATGTAGGGGATGGGGGACACTTGTACGAAGAGGAATTTTAGGAATTTATTTTTAAAAATTTAATTAAAATGAGATTTTAGGAAAGAAAGGAAGTGGAAAATTCTATATAATGAAGGAAGGAGAAGGAGAAAGGGGATCTTATGTTTGCGTAATGTTACGCTGCAGAAATATCGACTTAACTGATTTTCTTGTGGGAGTTGGGATACCCATCTCGGAGAGGAGTGGTAGCTCGGCCTTGCGAGTTGAGCTGGGAGCTAGACGATATCTCTAGATAATGTGCGTGGCCCCTTTGCGGTTCGGGGGGATAAGGGGGAAGAAGAGTACCCCTAGCATTGGTTGGGAGGTACTAGTGAAGTCTCGATGGTCAGTGAGCGGGAGTTGGATGGAGTGCGAGACGTCATTCAAAGAGGGTGATCAGGCAATGGTACACTCTTGTCTTATGTAGAGTAGAATGCATTAGGACTTATGCTTGGATTCTGCATATTGATTTGTAAATGGATTGGATGTTTAGATTGATAGTAGACCCCTTTTTCTTAGCCTAGCTAATTTTTTGGTTGATTGATTTCGCATGGCCTTCATCCCCACATGTCGTGACTACCCTATGTTATTGATTATGACCTTGAGTTTGTTTAGCTTCCGTCCTTAGCTTACCAATCCTCGCCTGAGCAGTCGGCTAGGAGCCTGATCTACAGTCATCGGCTTAGCATTAAAATACCTATGGATATCAACGCCCTGCTTTTATGTGTGAGGATGGTGAGTGAAAGATGACCCTATCCACTGTCTACCTCTGTTGTTGTCCTTGGTTGATTATTGTCTTGTGCCCTGATGCATTTATTTAAACCCTACACAATTGGATTGTTGGCAAATTTTTTCCATGAACTCGAGATGTTTATATCTAGTGTTATCTTGTTTTACTTTGCCTTTTTATCTCGCTGGACATTCCTGCGTTTTTACATTATTGACTTCATTTTTATGCATGCATGGATAAATTTACTCTGCGTCTATGCTTAGATGAGCAACTTAAATCTGTGTTATTGAGCATCGATGGATACATCTATCTTTGCATTTTATGTTGATGGATATTTGGCTTGCGCTTGTAATTCTGTTGGCTAGCAATTAACTGTTCTCTGGAATAATGGTTTTCTTTTTAGAAAATAAACATTAGAAAATCATTGATGGACAGTGTCTCTGCAATAATTATTTTCTCTTTTAGCAATTAAACATTAGCAAATGATTGATGGACAATGTCTCTGCAATAGTCGTTTTCTCTTTTAGCAAATAAACTTTAGCAAATCATTTGATGGATAGTGTCTCTGCAATAGTCGTTTTCTCTTTTATCAAATAAACATTAGCAATCGTTTTGATGGACAATGTCTCTACAATGATCGTTTTCCCTTCTAGCATTTAAACATTAGCAAATTGTTGATGGACAATGTCTCTACAATAGTCATTTTCTCTTTTAGCAAATAAACTTTAGCATATCATTTGATGGACAGTGTCTCTGCAATAGTCATTTTCTCTTTTAGAAAATAAACATTAGCAATCGTTTTGATGGACAATGTCTCTGCAATGATCATTTTCCCTTCTAGCAATTAAACATTAGCAATTGTTTTTATGGACAACATCTCTGCAATGATCGTTTTCCCTTCTAGCAATTAAACATTAGCAAATCATTTTGATGGACAGTGACTCTACAATAATCATTTTCTTTTTAGTAAACTAAACAATCATTATGTTTAAATTGCATATTCTTTTAAGTAGACAACGCTGGTACCTTTAAATTCAACGAAATTTTAGCTAATTGATAGTAGTCGATTTACCTTAATGGATAGCGATGGCATCCAACGTTTTAGTGGCAACGATGGTGTCTGGTGGGTGAAATTTTGCTGTGTATGATAGTTAAAAAGGGCATTTTTTCTGTGCAAGTGATGTGGTTTATGGATTGGTGGTGTTTTATTAACAACCACGATTTTCCTTTTATTGAGTCTTGGTTCAACATTTCTACTGGTTGAAATTTTTGACAGTGTTGCTACCCCTTGGATCATTATTATTACTCTAATCCTTAATAGCACTATGGATGGGATGACCCCAAATTCTTCCATGAATTAGATGCCTGTGATTTTCTATAAAACCATTCTACCTTGAGATTGCAGTTGTTGCCTGGTGAATTACCTGAAGATGACTACGTTTTGCTTTTAAAATGCTGCTAACGTGCCTCGGTTTCCTGACGAAATTGCCAATCTATTTCTTTTAGAATAGAATTAGTCATTCATTGACTGTGGAATTACTATGTAATGACATTGTTAATGACGTAGACTATGCCCAAAATTCAAGTCTGTTAGCAATAATTATTGTAGACAGGTAGAGATTTATACGGCATGACTGCGGTTGTTGAAAGTCTTTAGCATTGAGTTTTTCTCTTAGCAACAATACCCTTTTTGTAAACAATAGTCTAGCATTGCCTCAATCAGCGTTTTACCTTTGGCTGTGAGTCACGACCATTTACCAGCCCTTGGAAAAGACTGAGCTTGTCAGGATTGACAACAACCAGATAACCTGTATATGCTTTAATGTCTGCGGGGTAATAGATCCCTAATTACTATGTTATGGTTAACTAATAATTGTTCCATTCTTTATTAATAATCTAATAGAGTTTCTATCCTTTATTGTTTAATGTGTAACTTCAGGTTAAATTTGGTATTGGGTTGCAATGGTGATAGATTATAATTTATTTCCTTTCATTAACTATTCCTATCATTCACTAAATGTATAGCTCGATTATGGCTGAGTTGAGCGATGGGTGTAAGGTAGTTTCTCTCCAAAGCTATCTAAATTTCGGGTAGCCTTCTATTCATAACTATTATTTATGGGATAGAATTAAGATGCGTTTCACTGAATTTGTTTTCTATTCCTTTAAATTTTCTTTAAAAATTACTTGGGACTATTTAAGGTGTTGTTTTATCATTTAAATTCCTTTCATCTCGCATCATACCTTGATTCTTGTAGGTGGGTTACAACTCAAATCCAAGGTAGTTATCCAAGTAATCCACTAATGAGTGATACATAGAGGTGCATAAATTTTATAGACCTTTCTCTAATAAAGAAATCTAGGGTATGAATAATAGGTGGGTTATTTGATAACTTTTCCTGTATGGTTTAGAGGGCCATTAAAAATAAAGTGATATCAGTTATATAAATGTTGGGTTAATTAATAAAAATTCTAGAAGGATTACAAGGTTGGACAAAACCTTAACTAGTGGGAAGAAAGGCGATCAACCTAAGCTCCTGACGCTTCTCTTGTATTCTCATGTGTTATGCACCATGCAATCACCTATCCATGTTGGCATAAGTAGTTGACCTACTTATCGCAAATTTTAGATTGTAATTGACCCTTAGACTTAATAGAGGTTGGGGTGGTTCTTGAAGACAATATCAGATTACGTACTCCCCGGGTTTTCTTTCTCTTGCGTCCCTTAGACCTGTTACTTGTAGTATGGGGGTATCCTTCCGGCCAGTAGTCGGCCTTAGCAGTCAAAATTTTCCAAGTCCTTGGTCCAGATAGGCAGTGTCACCCCAAGTTATTGTCTCTCCCTTCTTCTGGGGATGACATGATTCCTAGAGCATGGATCATGGCACATCCTATGGGTTAGCGACAATTGATATCTTGGTCAGAGTCAACTCCTGCCCTGTGAGGGTGGCTGAGCGTCCTATTTTGACCTCGACGCAAGGGTCAAATGCCTTCAGGAGTTAGGTTCGCGTGACATGAGGTTCTAGTCTTGTTCGTCTGGGCTGAGAGCTCAGGATGGGGATGTTGTCCCTAGCTTGTAGGCATGGTTGCGTTGAGTCTGGAGGGTAGTTGTCCTCCTTGTTAATTTGCGCATATTTACCAGTTGTCTTGAGCCAATGTGTGGTGTCATAAGTAACTTGTTTCCTGGAATGTGTGGTAGCATTCGACGTCAGTGGTTGATTAATTGGTTTTTGTCGTCATCTTCTTGCCTCTTAATTTTTGAGAACAAAATAAAATAAAAATAAAAACTTCTTCACTAATTGTCATAACGGTGGGGTTGTTATAGAATAATAAAACTATTGTTATATTCCTATTGACCATTGAATTATATATATGATGAATTACTATTTCAAATCCGCACGAATACCATATAGAATAGACAAAACAAATAATAGTCCATGTACATCCTTTATATTATCTATAAACTAGAGAAAAGTAGTGATTCAGTAGTCTACAAATTAATGGGAAAAGTAGTTGTCACATTTAATGAACCTTGTTCGAATTATTTACAAAACAACATGTGTATTCAATCGATCATGATTCAAATATTACAGTGGAGTACCATAGGCCAAAGACTCCATTACCACTTGTATTATAGACATAATCTAATAAGAATGCATAAATATGCATGCCTAGATCAAAACTCAAATAGCATTCAAGCAAGAGGTTTTCCTTTATCCACTTTCCTTGATTATATAAACTTACAAAAGACGAAAGACGAGGGTTTAGTAAACTATACTAGTATTTGTAATGGAAATTAAGTATTAGGAATAAGTCAAGGAAATACTTAGCTTGAGTTCGGCGAAGAACTAGATCACCACTCGTGCTTGTGCGATAATATATCCACGATCTAAGAGGAGGAGTAGACCCAAAATTGACTGATGGGTACCTTCGCAAAACAAAGCAGGGCCCCATCATTAATTAAATATAACTGTGCATAAATCTTTACTTTTTAAACAAAGAAAATGACATCAAGCAATTATCATCATAGATCATGCACGGATTTATTAAAAGGATGCACATATTCTTAAAATCCCTGTATATTTTCACTTTATACCATTAAAATCTAAAGAGGTGCATAAGATGTGACCTGTGTTAAATCACAATAGATCTTTAAAACCTAAATAGCAATTACAAAAGGGTAAATATTCAAAAGATATGAGTGCATAGTAACATATGGAAAGAACCATAATTGAAGGTTAAAAATCCTATGATGTAAATACAAATTACCTACAGAGGGACTGATATGACTTTTAATTACACAGAAAGCAAACACGACTTTCCCACCGAGGGTTAATTCTTCCATATATATATTTTCTATATAAAACATAGAATGTAATTTACGAAACATAGGGTTAATTTTGCTCGATATGTTTTGTTATATGAAGCAGATAATGGAACTTACGAACAAAGGGTTAACTATTTCCTTATATTTATATGCAGAGGATATTTTTGAATTTCCACAGAGTATACATTTGCACAGAGAGTATTTTCGAATCTCCATAGAAGATTAATACCTTTAGATACATTTACATAGAGAATATCTACAAATTCCATATAGGATTAATATTATATATATATATATATATATATATATATATATATATATATATACTTACGCAGACTATAAATTATGAATTCCATAGATTGCTAACACAATTGCATAAAGAATACATTACGATTTACATAGTTTTGATATATTTTTACCCATAATATAAATTGAGGAATTTCCCACAGAGGGTTATTGAATATATATATACATAAATGGTAAACACGAAAATCCCATACGAGGCTTTGACAATATAAAATCTAGGATAATAGAAATAATCTTAGCAAGTCTCAGTGTCCTTAGGATGAGTTCTAGAGCATAGGTAGTAGGCTGGTAATGATGAAAGGATATAGAACAAGGGTTCAACCATTAAAAAAAATTGGGCCACGAAGAACTGTAACGAGTATGGGGTAGAAGAACAATAACCAACAGGTATAATACAATAACCTCCAGAATTGAACCTTAAACACAGAGAAAACTCGGAAGTAAAGACGCTTAAGGTGCGCAATGATAATACAATGTAAATCCTCAATAAAGAACTAAAACGAGGATTATTTTCATGAAACCTATTTTTTCATCTCTACATTGCACCAAACAAAGATTCATTCACGAGATACAGAGAGCTGAAGAAACAAATTCTTTTACTCACCTTTTGTAGTGAAGAACCAAATGTGTGTTCTCCTACTTCCATTGTTCACCAAGGCCGATTTTTCCCAAGTCTACGACCATATATAGAGTAGAAGAAAATGTTAGTTACAGTGCAAAGGTCAATTCACATATGGCACAGAGGTAAGTTTTTGTGAATACAAAACCAAAGGGGAAAGTAATGAACGATGGTGACCTCGAAGGCCTCACAAAGAGGAGTAATAGTTGTTGGGTACATCTAGTACCACTGCCATGTGAAGCCATGGAGATGTCGATCCCACATTGGGCATGGTTTCCTAAGTGTCAATTTTGGGAGGTACGATATAGGCCTCCCCATTAATGAAATAGACAGAGGTAAGTTCCCAAAGGACCGATCTGACATATGCTATTAAACGGTTTTGAACATATTAAATGTTGGGTAGGGTTTAACATTGTTAGGTATAGGTTATGTTTGTGGAACTAGAACAAAAATATAAGTGCTATGGTGTATGTGTGTTACTCTATATCAAAGTATTTGCTGGTATGGTATCCATATAACAATCCCTATTTAAACGATATTTATATGTTTTTCATAGAAACACTTCGACACAGTCTGATGTAGAAATACATTGTGGTGAATAGTATATGATAAATGATATAATATTTAGAAATAATGTTATTGTTATGATATCCACATAATAGTTTGTATGATATTATGGATAAGATTAGTGCCATATGTTAAATGAATATATATATATATATATATATATATATATATATATAT
>JZKD02S0055627.1:1762050-1795045 GCA_000966675.3 Picea glauca | reverse complement strand
AAAAAAATATTATCCTCAAATATTGTGAAAGATCCTCAGAAGTGTGAAGTTACTATTCTAAGTGAAGGGAATAATCAAAATGGAAAGAGGAACCCAGTGACTCAGATCACAGGAAATTAATCAAGGAAGCTTAGTAAGAAGAGAGCAAAGCTAGAAAAATTGAAGGAGGTTCCAGAGAAGACAAAAAGATTGCATAACTTGAACCTCACTGAAATAGAAGAACAACACCAACTGGAACTTCACCATGATGAAGCAACATGATCAATGGAGGTGTCCCGACCATTAGAATGATGCTACAGAATGTCTAGAAACACAGTTATTGCCACAACATTCACCATTGGACCATTGGGAGCGTGCCATAACGGATGGAATTGCGCTGATTGAGGTGTTCTTGCCCATTGGAGGAGTATGTTACGACGTTGTCTATTTATCCCGTTGAGAGTTGTACCGTGAATTTTTTTTCGAATTGTGATTATTCAACCCCACAAAGAGCTGACTATTATCGTATTGTACTTATTGAGTCCTCTCCACCTATTTTGTTACCTTTGTGTTTGTTCATTGACCTGAGATATCTCATCTCGTGCATGCATGCCAGATGACATTAGCGCATTAGAAAAGGTAGTTGAAGAAATCCTAATAGACCTCATCCCTGAGAAGGTGAATTTTGTAGGCATACAAGCTTCATCGACAAGGGGATTGCAAGCATCCCCATCAACTTCATGTCCATCTGGGCCCTCCTGAACTATGACAGAGAAATGAAACAAGCATCATTTTGACTTGGTGAATGCGAAGCTCATTCCATCGGTCCTACTCAACTACATCCCACCTCTAGATGGCATGGTGAGTTTTGATAACATCCTGAGGGACTTCGACTACACCTTGATTATTGTGTACCTCATGAAGAGGATACGCGCAGTCAAACCACAGTTGCAAAGGAATCTAACGTTGAAGATCAACGACTATAACTTGGGAGATCACAAGAACTATTGAATTATCACACCTCATAAGTATTTGACCAAGACAACGGGGAAGAAGTCGAAGATAATCCCCCATCCATGGACCATGGAGATTGTGAGGTCCACAATCCTCAATGTGATGAAGTTACCACACTTCAGAAGACACCAGGAGGTTAACGCATGCATTAAAATCTTGTTTCCGTGCTTCCATGGAAGTTACCTATGGTTGGACAAGTGCATCATAGTAGATACGGCGTTGATCCACTGGATCACCAGGTTAAGCATGCAAGGACCAAACCCACAATAATTTTACCCAGGGAAGGTTGTAGATCGAGCCTTAGCACAGAAAATAAAAGACACCTATGGTGATGTGGAGAAGGGGAAGTGGGGATATAAGGTAACCTCCATCTAGAATGGTGTAGTGTGCCTAGATTTCCAGTTGATTGCTGGTAAGATCATTGGGAAGAATAGACCGACGCAGGTCATGGGGTTTGTCGTCAACCTCGTAAGAAAATGCGTTGAAGGGATGAAAATGAACTAGGAGAGCTACCTCATCAACCAGTTAGAGAAAGACTGTCTCAAAGCTTAGGATAAAGGCTATGAGTTTCATTTCAATTCGTTGATGATTCTCATTGCCTTCATTGCTTGGGATATGCCAGAAGGATAGACCTTCCATGAAATTGAGCCATCTAAACCACTAGCTTTGAAGTTCACTACGCTATGGTATTCAAGCGACATGGCGAAACAATGGTAGTCAAACACAGTGTTCCAAACCTATTACTTGCAGGTGAAGAGGGCCATTGAATCCTTCCCTCGCATGACATGGAATACATTGCACTGATTCAGTCCATTTGCAAAGTTCCACGCAGATAGGAATTATATATATATCATTGTGTGATGAGATGAAAGAAAGGAGGAGCTATAGAGTTATTATAAGCTCACTGAGGAAGACATGGAGGAAATCACCAAGGAGTGGCCTGAAGAATTCCTTGTTCCAGTTGAATAGGTAGAACTATCTGACCGCGATATCATTGAAATACCTATGGTCACTCACGAAGAATATGATGCACCCAACAATAGTAGGAAGAAAAAGAAGGAAGATGTACAGGAAATACACAATGCATCAGAAGAGACTGCATTAGACTCACCTGAAGGAGGAGGAGGTGACGAAGTAGACAAAGAAGAGGACAAAGGGGAAGAATACAAGAAATAAAAGGGCGAAGTAACACCGCCTAAAGATCCCCTGACAGAGACAGAAACATCCAAGAAAAGAAAGGTTTCCCCAAAGAAACCTTCATCACAGAAGAAGTCAAAAGCCAATAAAACTCCATTTCAGACCATGCTAATGGTGTATGGCATCAACCATATCATTTCCGTTGTGTCAGACACCTTGGAGGATATCTTGCAGAGAAGCGAAGCCAAACAGAAGACAATTTTTGACAAGATCGAAGTAGAACTTAAAGGAGTACAGAAGGCTCTATATTTGAGCCATGTAGTGTCTACTGTGCCACCACCATTAGAAGGAACATAGTTGGGAGATGAGCCTACCCAATTACGTAGACTAGCAAAATCAACAGAAGCTCCCCTTTGTCATGTCCAGGAGGAAAAATAATAGGCCATAGAGGCTCTGAAGGAAGAAAAATAGGAATCCATAGAGAAATGTCGGGTTGCCCAACAATAAAAAATGACCTCCAGGTGAAGTTTGCAGAGGATAGAGCACAAAACCAGAAGGAGAAAGAATAGTTGCTCACGGAGTAGATGGGAGTTAAAGAAGAAGTCACCAGAGCACTTCGCTCCATGACAGGCTTAGAACATATGGAAGAAGAAACCACTAAGAGCCAGGTGGGGAATCTCGTTGAAGCCATTCAACAACTCCAAGAACGAATAACATAACTGGAACTACAACTCATGCCAAACACTCTATAGGAAGTGCAAGATCAGAGAGAGGAAATTGCCCGGAGCACAGTTGAGAGAGTCAAGGAATTGGCCTTGGAAGGCAAGCAACTTAGCAGTTGAAGTTCACAGACCTATGAGCACCTTACAGAGGACCCTGAACTAAGGACAATGGAGTCACAACTCTAAGAAGCAAAGAAACAAGAAACAAAAATACAAGAAGAGTCGAAGCTATTGTCACTAGTCGAGAGAATGAAAAGGTCATAGGAACATCGCATGGCTCAGCAACAGGTCCATGCAATCCAGAGTAAAGTCATGGAAGTGACCAGGGATGATTTTAAGGATGGAAATTTATTTTTAAATGTAGAAATCTTGGCGAATCTTACTAATCTTTCATATGCCAACTATAAATGTTTGGCGATAATTTTGTAAAAATAATCAAATTTCTAAGGATTTTATATAGTTTTTATTAAATTTTGGTGATTTTTAAGATAAAATAATTTTATCCTATAGAAATTGGGCGAATCATTTTTAAAATAGCGGATCTCGTTTTTGGAAAAGCCATGAAAAATTAGCCCATGAGTGAATATTAGCCCCTAAAATCATCCATGGAAGTGACCTAGAGGCTCCAACCAATGTAGGATGAAGCTTGCACAATTTTTGAGGAGATTGAAGGATAAGGTGCACAACTAGAACAAGTGGTCACCTCAGTTGAACAACGATTGGAAGGAACTATCACTGAGAAAGTCATTGAGGATTTCACCCAGTAGGAGGCTCTGGAGAAACAACAGGTCGAAGAAGCTCGATCTAAGATTGAGGCTTTCAAGGAAGATTTACACAGATCTGAGTGACTCGGGACGCGTCACAGGTGATTGTTGGGGGCCTGTTGGCCCTTGACTAGGTTTTGTGGAAACGCTGGTCATGTTTGACCACTTTTGGGACTTCGATAAGCTGGTCAAAGATGGAGCGTCAGGGGAAGTGTATATCGCAGGATCTCGTCCCCTTTTGCGGGCCTTTTTGGGTTTAGGGTTTATGTAACAGGTATGGGATGTTGGCGCATGGTGTTACCCATGCTTTGGCCCCTTTTGTAATGTATAAATACATAGTTAGGTGATGTGAGAAGTAGTGACTAGTCTAAAAGTGATAAGTGAAAGAGTCTGATCTATGTGATTGAAAAGGATTTGTGCATAATGTGTGTTGAGAACTTGCAGAGTGGAGTGCAAGTGATTGTAAAGAGGCTTCATGCTATGCCAAGCTCGGGGAAGGAGGATCTGGCAAGGTGCGTGTAGATCTCCTAAACTATGAGGAGTTGGTTTTATGGCTCTGTGCATGTGAGAATATTGAAAGAAGATAATAAAGAATATGAAGAGTTGGTTCATCCCCAATAGTGGATGTAGCCCCATGCTGGGGATGAACCACGTATATCCTTTGTTATGGTTGATTTTTGTGATTGATGTGATTTATTCTTAGTTTTGTCATATTTTTGTATGTTAGATACATATGATATAGTACCTTAGTGCTTGGTAATATGAATGAATTCTATATATGATCTATTTCTATGTGCTAAGTGCTTGAATGTGTTAGATCTTGTTGAATACTGTGATTTTATGTAATTAGGGTTTTACCTACGATGTGAATAAGGGTTAAATGTTAATGAATGCTAACTGCTAAGTGCTCTGTTAAGTATTATAATCACATATCTATGTCCTAGCTAGGTTTTATACACTTGAGTCTTGGAACCCCCCCCACCTCTACCTCGGGTGAGACTTCATCTGATTCATAGGTGTTGTCGAAAGGGCCAGTAGTTAGGGTTTTTTTGGTGTGTTGTTGAAGCGTTGAACCCCGGTTCTGTCACTGTGCCAACATAATACAAGTGTTGGACCTAGATATTATATTATAGTTTGGTTAAAGGACTATGCAATTTTTATTAAAAGTTGAACAGAGGCACATATCATAACATTAATATATTATTATCATATATAGTTATGGAAATAGGTTACTGTATCGATGTGATATATCTCGGGTGGCACACTATGCAATAGATATGGTATCAGATCTTACGATGGATATTGCATTAATTTTTGGCATTGGTTATGGTTTGATGTTAGTGTTGAATGTTACGTTAGTGGGTTGGCTCGTACATGGAATTGAATAGGTCTAGGTAAGGAATCGATGTGTATTTACTGCACGTCACTCCAAACCTCCCGTGAACCTGTCACTCTAGCATTGTTGCATTGTTGCTCTGTTAGTTGTGAAGGATCCACGTTTTCAGGATTGGAAGGGGAAAACGCAACCAATTCATCATTGAATCAATTTACTCACAAGTATGGCTCTGAGCTTTCCATCCATGATGGACTCTCTATTTTATGAATCAAATGGTGGCTCAGGAATGCATGGATTATGTGTTTTCTTGAGTTTGTTTTTACTGTGTGGAAGTATTTTGTTCTGGGTTCTCTGTGAATAATGAAAAATATTGTCATTTGCAAACAAATTAATGGGTGCACATTGGTTACTTATGAGTCAGCTTGGTTTTTTATGACTTTTCTCTATGAAATAATGGTGAAAGTGGTGCAATGAAGCTCTCTGTTTTATGATTGAAGGGTTTTTACCACTGGTTGTATTTTAGTGGTTGTCAACTCATTTCTCTCTCAGTCATTTTTGTAATCTTTATCCAATTGCGGATAAACTCTCATGAGTTAGTGTGTTTCTTTGTCTAAACCCCGAGCTATTGTTGATGGCCCATTCCTTACTATCTTTTCGCTGGATGATTTCCAAAAGTCTAGTCTTGGTTGGCCTTGAATGTTAATGCAATCTTGTGTATGTTTTGATGGATATGAGTGTGAAGAGTTTCCACACACCACTCCTCTCATCCCTACTATAATGCTGAATGTATGTGGCCTCACTGTCAATTTTTTTTGAAATTTGTTCGACTTCATGGGTGTTGGAAAGAAGCATTATCCCTCTGTGGTTTCGAGTGTCCATCACTATTTTAGTTAAAACTCTCTGCAAAAAAGTGTTAGAGACATACGTGTGTGTCTCGATTGGTTAGCTCGAATGACTTTATTCTTCACTTAGGAATACACTTACGATTATTTCAAGAGCTTGGAGCTATAATTCGAAGGATTGTGTTTTTTTAAAAAAGGGAGCATCAATCACTTCTTTTTATTTTTCAAAGTTGTATTGTGGCCTGTGGTTGTTAATCGATGGTAAAATGGATATGAGTATATGGAATATTTTCATCTCTCTTTGTTTTTAAAAAAGACAAACGGGCTTTCGTTGCCTATCTACATTTAATTTTTAAAGAGCCTGACTTGGACTCTGACTTGTCTCAACCTTCTCGGGCACCTTCTAGGGTTTGTTAAGTTTTGGGTTATCAGTTTAATGAATGGAATAAATGTTAAAGACATGAGCTCCCTCCTCTTAATCAATTACTGTGTGTCCTCTCTATGAAAATTTGTTTCGAACAAAAAGAGAAGTAGGGTTACATACGGCCGAGAGTTATCCTTCGATTCATTTATGTCCTTAATTAATGTGCTTAATCCCAACATTATCTCGATTTCATTTAAAAATAAAGAAGGCACATGTGTGAGTTTCACCAAGCCCGATCCAGGTTCTGGCAAGCTAAAAGAGGTGCCTATGTGTCAATTTAGTTCTATTTTCTTCATACATGATATCGTTCTATTGGAATCATCATGAAAACTATCATTTGTTTTAAAAATAAGACTATATATACTAATGCACACATAGATCAAGCTCGAGGTTATGTTTTGGGGTTGACTGTTGTTGTCGATTCAAGTGATTATATGATTGAAAACCTTGTGTTATGATTATTCCCTCGTTCATGCTCTTAGGTATATCCATGATTTAAAAGGCACCTGTTTATATTATATTAGGGCCAATTTTTTATTAGAGGACAATGATTGTTGATTGTTTATCATGGTGTATTATTATTTCACTACTAGAGATGAATGTTGGGCATAGATAAGAGAGAGTGTTGTGCATGTTTTTTTTTTTTTAAAAGGAAAGAGATCAACGTTAGTATATACAATACTATTGAATTGGAAATGTTGCATAAGTTACAATACACATACTGTTATTAATTGAATATTTCTGGAAATTTTAATTATTATTGAGGCAACAAGCAATTTGTATGTAATTGAGAAAGAATGAATGTTTTGGTCTTGGAAGTAGATGTTTTTTGGATTAAATTTGGAACATATTTATGCTAGTTGATTGATTTAATTGATTTTATGAAAAATATCCATCTAATTCCCTCTCATTTGTTAAACGTTTTCGCCCATTACAAATCCCCTCACAATCCCAAATTCATTTTACATGCCTTGTTCAATAATATTAAATAAAAACTGTGTATAATAGTGATAAAAAATAACACACAAATATATGACAACTGATATGTTTTTGTTTTGTTTCTGAGTCAATTGTTTAATGAATTGCTGAGAAGTAATCATGTTCTTACTCCCAGTCATTTTTTCGCTCAATACAATCCCCTCAGATACCCCTGAACCCTACTTCACCCCCTTCTCATTGACGATTATTAAATGAATTTTATGGATTGGATTGCATGGGTTTGATGTGATTGTTGAGCCAAATTATGTTTCATATTAAGAGAATGTCATGTATGGTCTATTTAAGAAGCTAGTTTCTAATAATTTTTGCATACAGGATGAGGAAGTCATGGATGAAATAATAGGGGTAGATGGAACTCGAACAGAGGGTCAAGAAGGCCAATATTTTCAATACATTTCGATGTCGATCCTCAAGAGTTAAATGAACTCTTTAAATATTTTTTTTTTAATTGGATTAGACAAGGTATATTCCATCCTAAGCTGGAAAGGCCTCTCTTCCATCCCCAACATGTCCCTGGTATCCATGTGCCCCCTCATGTTTCTTTGCAACCTGAAGTTCTAGAAAATGAAGGATGGCAGGAGATTGTTCACCCAACTATCTCCCACCATCTTGGCTGGCCAAATTTGTCTTTACCTCCTCCTCCTCCACATGTTAACCCAAATGTTCATATTGGTTCTCCACGCTCACCTGTACAGTCCTCCCATGCAAGAAAAATACTCAAAATTGAAGCCCACCATATGCATGATAAAGGAAAATGTGTTGCTTCCTCATCCTCTCCTTCAAGTGATTCATCCAAGTTCGTATCATCCTGTATGTACTTGAGAGATGACTGTTCCCATGTCATCAGTGAGATCAAGCCTCAAGGTTCTACATAGCCTAAGGCTAATTCAAGGAGGTCAAAAGGGGATAGAAACAACCAAGGAAACATTGCCTCTCAAAGTGGAAAATATGATTTTTGATTAAACCCTGAGTGGGCCTAATGGTTAAGAACATGTGTTTCCTCTTAAGAGGTCACAGGTTCAAATCCAGAGGGGGGTAGGGTATGTATACCTTCATAGACTTTACCAATCAAATCGTTGGGTGGATGGGGGTCCCTTGTCCCACAAACAAGGGGGTCTCATACACCAATTTGGTGTGTTGGCTTGACCGTGACCTTAAAAATAGATTATTATTATTATTGTTCTGTTGAGGACAGTGGACTACTAAAGGTTTTGGACAACAAACTATTTTTGGATATTTTGGATATTATATGTTTCGATATAATTTGAAATATCACTGATATTGAAATTTCAAATTGTTGAAATGATTATGGGAGACACAAGGAGGGATGTGTTTGATTGATTGTTTATTATGTTTATTGTTTTTAATAAATTAAAGGAAGTCACAAGGGGTGCCACCTACTAGTTATTATTTAATAAAAGACCCTTTATTATTATTAATAATTCTTCCCCTAAACTAAAATTTAGTTGAGTTTTAGTTAACTTGACTAAATAAGGTAGTTGGATTACTTCAACTAATTTGGAATGAATAAAGGCCAAATGAGAAGGAATAAAAAGTGGAGAATAGAAGGAGAAAACATAATAAGGTTTTCTCTTGAGTTTTATTGAGATAGTTTATTTTTCATTCATTCTTAGATTCATTAAAAGCCTAATTCTCTTTTATGACAATAGGGTCCTATTGTAGACAACAAGGTTCAAAGATGAATCATATCATTCAAACACTTTTTTTCAGAGGTGTTGATCTATCTTTGATAGTCTGTGTAGACTTGTTTGTTTATGAATTAAATTTCATCAATAATAAAGGATATTGTGCAGAGTCAAGTGCTGTCTATGGCAAGTTGATCCATATTTTAAAGTTTAGTTTTTACTTCTTGTTAGAGTCCTTTTGTATGGTTTTCATTAGGGATATCTAAGTTTGACCTTGGTCCATGCCCCCCACATGGATTTTTGTAAAGAGAACGATTTTTTTCATTTCTTGGAATGAAATAAAATGATTTCTATTCTGTCCCATCTGTGTTAATATATGACTTGGTATTTTTATTTTGATCTCCATATTTACTTTTTTAATCTGATATATTCAAAAAATGTATAAAATGATATATTTTGCAACAATATTTTATTCAAAAAATCAGCCTAAGCCCTTGTAATTAATACTTGTGGATTGGGAAACACTTTTTGAGGCTGTAAACATAGTGTAACATTCACAACTATTTTGCCTTAGCCAAGCAAGATTCGAAAATGCTTGAGTAAGATAAATTCATATCTTTTCCTCAATATTTATTTGGCAACCATACTAGGGAGATCTTCAATATCTCTCTGGTTGATTATAAGATTGATGTTCATTGAATATTTTAATATCTCTGATATTATTTCTTTGAATATTTCTTTTCTTCATGATTGTACCTATTGCAAGGAAACCCAATATTGAACCCGGTCTTAAAGATCATACCAACATTGTTTTAACCTTTTTTAATACCATCTTAAAGACCACAAATACCCAGGTTGAGCTTGAACGTTCATGGGAAGCAATTGAACAAGACATAAGTGTCCAAGAATGCTTGGAAGCTAGGAAAGACAACCTATGAATCAATTTTAGCTTTCTTTTTCCTACATTTTTGATCTTCTTTTCATGTCCTTAAACCCTCATATATAAAGGAGAAGAAAAGGTTTATCACCTGATATTAATCCTATTACTGAAATAGGAAGAAGAAACATTGTTTTGTCACTCCAACAAAGTACTCTAAGGATAACTTTTCCTGATTCAACGAGTTCATCTTTCTCTCCCTTACCTATCATTAACAAGATGTAATCTAGTGGTGGCTCTGATGGCACTGGAGGTGACTCTTCATCCCAACCTTCAACCTCGTCAGTAATTGGTAGCTTGTATAGTCATCAAGTCCATGTCCAATCTACCAAAAACCCCGCTAAAGTCATAAAAAAGTATGGGCTTTTTCAGTTACGAGAGTACAATAACATCACTTATAAGGATGATGAAACAATCAAGTCTTTCAACCTACGTTTCACCAAATTATACAAAGAAATCCCTAAACTCATTCACCCTCATAACCAAGTTACTTTCATGCATTACTATAATGCTTTAACTTCCCCCTATCGTCATAGGATTGAGGAAAAGGCCATTGATAACGTTGGTTATGCTCTTCATACTTGTTTCGAGTATGAAGAACAACTCAAAAGAACAGGTCTGCCCTCTTACAACTTGTACAAGAAATGAATAATCGAATGATAATATATGAGCGGAAAGGAAATGTCCCCTCTCTTAACCCTGGGACTTCATCTTCTTCTTCACCACCTTTAAATAATCTTAAGGAAAATAAATTTCAACCTAAATCTATCATGCCTCGTAGTTGGTGTAACTTTTGCGAGGAACACCATGAGGAAAGTACATGTGAAGTAAAGAAGAGTGCCAAAGATAACATCTTTCATAAAATACCTCAAACTATTATTTTTTTCCTAGACTTTGCAGATCCACGGGATGTTATGATCATAAATACTATGAATAAATCCTATGCTCCAAAAGGTAAATATGATCCTCCTCGCACTTCTTCAATCCCAAGCTCATATTCACCAGTTGTTATTGTTTAGGTTTCTAAAGCTCCTGATAGTCAAGGAAATGACTCCCCTCTTCCCTCTTCCAAATACAACATTCTCAACCAATTGGATAATATTAAAGTTGATGCTACCCTCATGTACATGGTTTCCTTCCCTCAACAACAAAATCATTTGAAAAAATTTATGGAAGGAAAAGATTCCATTGTATACAACCTCTCTGAAGAGGTAGATGAATAGGATTCAACTGTAAATAAAGTAGGTGTACATAACTTTAGGCACCCTATAAAAAAAACCCTGTTTTATATTTCTGTAAAGATTATGGACAAGATTTCCCATTGTTGTCTCATTGATGGCGGTCTAAGCCCAAGTGTAATGTTGAATATTATTATGGAAGAGCTAGGATTGTCTTATACAAATGAAAATGCTAGAAGCATGCTGTCTTATAACAGTTTACAAAAAACAACCATATGTGAAATCAAGGGAATGACCTTGGTTTTGTGCATGAATCCTGAAATAAGGAAAACCCTTAATAATAAAGTAATTGATATGACAATGAATAATTTGACCGAGACCCCTGACCCTCAGACCGTGATCTGCACAAGATCATTCTAAATTCTCCTCGAGCTGAAGAAGCTCCCTTGGATCCCTATCAGAACCTCATGAATCTGATCCATAGGTCCTTCGTTAAAACATGCCCTGTGCAACATAACACCAAGTGCGAGCCTTACGTCTCCATGAGACCAGAACTGGGCCTTAGCGTAAGAGCCTTTTGCAACTTGCAAGTTCATGAGTCAAAGACCTCGACTCCTCTTTGTCCAAACCTCTGATACCCAAGATGTGATATGGGTATGGATCCTCCTTGTTAGCACCCTTATACGCGATCATCGGATAGGGCCTAACTCTAGCACCCCTCACAACTCACAACTTCATGAGTTGGAGTGTTGAACCGTCGGGCTCCTCCTTTGAGAGACCATGAGACATGAAAGGTCAACAATGGGTTGGCTCTTTCCAAGGTGACGTGTGTCCACCACCTGTCACCTGCTTCCACCTTTTCTATGCGCTCTATGTTTGCGCCACCTGTCAACCACGTGATCCCCACCTAACGGATGTGACACATGTTTGCACGAGCCCTCGGTGCTCGACACTTTTTGACTTTAGCGATCAAGGTGAAACTCCTTCACCCTTTGAAACTGATACACGATGTAGTGAGGCACGAAATCTCATGGCTCTCCTTTCTCCTCGATCGACAGTTCAAGTTGAATCCCAATTTCACGATTTAGGGTTTTATAGTGCAAAGAACTCCACCTCCCAGCTCGCGATACTCGAATTCGTGAAATGGACCGGCGGTCCATGGGATTTTTCACTTCTCCAGAAAGTGTTTCCACCATTCATACGGCTCCTTTCTTGGGTGACCTCTCAAAGGTTAAACTCTATGTGCCTTCCTCCAGATCTGATGGCTATCGGTCCTTTGCACTAAATCTAATGGCCCAGATCTCTTTCTCTTCCTTGTGCGCTTTCCTACATGCATCTGGATGTAGACATCAATGACCCATATCTCGCCTCTCCAGTTGATATAATGGAAGCTATGCTCTATCTTGAGCATAGCCTTCTTCCTTTCCCTTGGAAGATTTCTTGCTCCAAAAGGCCTCGGCCTTTGTCTCTACTGCGAAGCCTATAACCTTGGCGCTCGCCTGTATTCTAAGAGGCGTTCCTCCTCCTAAGATTTATTTCTCTGAACATCAAAGGTTCCTTTGAACTCTACAACCTATTGCAGAACCTTTTCATGCAGTGGTGCTATCGCTTCTGAGCTTATCTGTGGCTCTGACCTCAAAGTGTCTCTGTCCCTTTCTCTCCTTGAAGGGATTTAAGTGCCCTCTGGCAACTTCCTGATCAAGCACGCTTTGCTGAGCCTGCAGGGTGTTCAGTAACCCTGTGAGTGTCTCCTCCTGTAACACTTCTCCTATCTCAGAACTCGAAAGAAAGTTATTCTCGGTGCACTCCTTGCACTTGCTCGATTCCCTCCTGGTAGATCTTCTACAGAATCTTCAGTGACTTTGTCTTCTCACCAAACGTGAAATAGAGTTCTCCTCAATGCATCCTGTGTATTTTCTCAATTCCCTCCTGGCAGAGCCTTTACATAATTCTCAACAATTATTCTTCTCCTTCCTCTGAACTTAGAATAGAGTCCTTCTATGCACTCTATGCACTTGCTCAATGCCCTCCTGGCAGAGCTTCCATAGAACCCTCAGTGATTATGTTATCTTTGTGCCTTCCTCAGCACAATCTTACCTCCAAGGTGTTTAGCAACCTTGAGGTTTCTCCTTGGGTATAATACTTTCTCTGGTGTGCCCTCCTGGCATGTCTTTGTCTAAATTTTGCAGAATTCAGAAGTGCACTCTATACACTGGATTACAAAACCCACAGTGTTCTATCATGCAACCTCTTGCATGAAGCCACAAAGAACCAGACCTATAATCAAAGAACCCACAGATAGAAAAATCTATCTATCCCTACAAATGTACATCTAACATACATCTACAGCATATCATAAATGCATAAAGACATTCATCAACATACACAAAATAACATGCAGGAAAAATTGCTCTGATTGTATTAATATGAAATGCCTCTTTACAATGTGAGCTCGGACTACAATAGAGTCGCGAATTCCTCTACTCTCTAACCTCTTCTCTGGTCTACTCTTCCTCCCTTCTCTTCCCCCTTTAATCTAGATACAAAGAATATCTTTTTACAAAGAGGGGCTCCTCGAGCTCTTCCCTCTATCCTCACCAACTCTCATTAAATGGGCCATCTAATCCAAATTGGATCTAGATCCCCATAAACCTATCATCCATTAAGGTGACACCAACTACAGCATGCTCGAAGGCATGGCTTCAGCTCTACCGGCCTTACAAACATTTAATATATTAAATTCAAATTTGAAATTTTGAAAGTGAGAGGGTTGCGCCTCTCCTCTCCATTGAACATGTGTTGGGTGTGTTGGTTGGCTGGCGCTTGATGACATGGAGTGATGCTCTTGCATCATACTCCTCAACTACAAAAATCATGAGCTCCTACTCACGAGCTTCCCAGCACCATTGTTGAAACCCACCTGGATCCCAAACATTTCTCTGGAGCTATCCATATGCTCCACTGCTTCATTGTTGCTGCTGCATCTGCTACCCTGCTACTATGGCAGGTTCTCCTCTACACATTTCCTCCTTACTAGAAGTTTATTTTGCTAACCTCGACATCAACCTTATGATTCCCTCAATTACATCGTCTAGATGATCTAGTGGTTGGCTCTCTTTATGCAGTCTCCTCGGCTGCACTTCTTCGTCCTTATGAGTGGGCAGATCAACTAGATCTCCCATGCTATTTTCTTCCTCTGTGGCCTTAGCTTGCCACTCTGCTGCAAAAAGAAGTTCTGTAGTCTGATCACTGAGTCTCTTCTTAGCTTCCCCTTCTGACATCTTTGCTTCTTCCAGTTCTCCTGCTAGTGCATCTCCAGCTTCCTCCAACTGCTTCCTAGACTGGAATTCTGATTCACCTTCTACTATAGACCTCAACGCTACAATCATCATCTGTTCAGCTCCCTGGATGAAATTTTCGAGCAATTTCTCTGAATTCTCTTCTCTCGAAATATCCATGACTTTCTTCTCATGGAATTGATTGACTGGCTCTAGATGGTTTAACCATTCCTCCAACATCTCCAACTCCATCTCCCACGGAGTGAGCATCTTATCTGCATGCTCCTCTTCTGCTATAGCTTTCAATGTTGTAGTTATCCCCTATTCATCCTGTTGAATGAAAATTTTGAGCATTTCTACTGAATGCTCTTCTTCCTCAGCTGGGTTAGGTTTTGATGTATGTCCCATTTCTTCTTCTTCTTTGACAGTCATATCTAGTTGTCCCTTTTTTTTTGTTGTATCACCCATACAAATTCTTGCCTTAGCTGGGTGATGTGGCAAGAATACCTCTATTCCCACAATGACCACAAGGAATTTCTTATCTTCCTTCTCCGTCATCTCTCCTTGTTGATATGAACTCACCCTTGAGTTCATGAGACCTTCAGACAGTCTCAACTTCTCTCCCTTTCCCACCTGGCAATATCGGATTTCCTCTCTGCCCTCCTGGCAGTCTATGAGATCCTCCAGCTATCTCATCTCATTACCCTCCTGGCGATTTGAAATTTTAGCACTGCCCTCCTAGAAACATACGAGACCTTCACTTTATCTCTTTCTATTTCCCACATGGAAACTTGAAAGTCCATCTCTGCCCACTTGGAAGTCTACAAGACCTCTGCTCGATCTCTCGTCTTCATCATTACTGAGATTTCTCCCAGCTCTTGGTTCACATATGTGAACCATTTATTTTTCACCTCCGAGGCATTTAGCATGGCTCAACCATCCTATTAATAGCCTTTTCTATCCTTTTTCCAACAATTTCTTGACTGGACACTTTGCTTTCCTCCTTAGAGGCCATTCATACACCCAATGTGTTTTTTCATTCCGCTACAACGGCAGTGCAAGCTCTTCCATCCTCGCCCTCACCTCAGCGAGTTATTTATCCATTTCATCTTTTCTCTACTACTGGTGGTTCTTCTTTCCACTGCATCCATGGCCTTCAATAGCCATCTTCCTATTCCTATCTGCCCTCCTGGAAAAATTGTTTCTATCACTCTGCAACCATGAGTGCTTCTAGCCTTTCCTACAGTCCACCTGACTATACCATTTGAATTCTACATCCCGTAACAACCTTCACCTTTTACCTGTCTCCTACAGGCTCTTCTTCACCTCGCTTCCTCTTTTGCCTAAAATATACAGGCAAAAACCTGCTCTGATACCACAACTAATGCAGACCCCCGAGCCTCGAGCCGTGAACCGCACAGGATCGTTCTAAATTCTCCTTGAGTCAAAGCGACTCCCTCAGATCCCTATCGGAACCTCATGAACTCGATCCACAGGTCCTTTGTGAAAACTCACCCTGCACAACTTAACACCAGGCACGAGCCTTACGTCTCCATGTGACCACAACCGAGCCTTAGCGCAAGCGCCTTTCACAAATCACGAGTTCATGAGTCGAAGAACTCAACTCCTCTTTCTCTAAACCTATGACACCCGAGATGCAATACGGATATGGCTCCTCCTTGTTAGCGCCTTTATAAGATACCACCAACTAGGGCCTAACTCTAGCACCCCTTGCAACTCGCAACTTTGCGAGTTGGAGTGTTGAACCCTCAGGCTCCTCCTTTACGAGACCCCAAGACATGAAAGGTCAGCGATGGGTTGGCTCCTTCCAAGGTGATGTGTGTCCACCACCTATCACCCGCTTCCACCTTTTCTTTTCACTCTATGTTTGTGCTACCTGTCAACCACGCGGTCCCCACCTAATGGATGTGACACGTGTTCGCACCAACCCTCGACACTCAACACTTTGTGACTTTAGAGATCAAGGTGAAACTCCTTCACCTTCCGTAACCCCGATACATGATGTAGAAAGGAACCAAATCTCATGGCTCTCCTTTCTCCTCAATCGATAGTTCAGGTCAAATATCGATTTCACGATTTGCGGTTTTATAGCACAAACAACTCCACCTCCTAGCTCGCGATACCTGAATTCACGAAATGGACCGACGGTCCATGGTATTTCACACTTCTCCATGAAGCGTGTCCATCGTTCATACGACTCCTTTCCTGGGTGACCTCCCAGAGGTTAAACTCTGTGTGCCTTCCTCCAGATCCTATGGCTATTGGTCCTTTGCACTAGATTCGACGGCCCAGATCTCTTTCTCTTCCTTGTGTTCTTTCCTGCGTGCGTTTGGACGTAGACTTCAACGACCCACATCTCACCTCTCCAGCCGATCTAACAAAAGTTGTGCTCTATCTTGAGCATGGCCTTCTTTATTTCCCTTGGAATATTTCTTGCTCCAAAAGGCCTCGACCATTGTCTCTTCTATGAAGCCTATAACCTTGGCTCCCACCTATATTCTAAGAGGTGTTCCTCCTCCTAAAATTTATTTCTATGAACCTCAAAGGTTCCTTTGAACTCTGCAACCTCTTGCAGAACCTTTGCATGAAGTGGTACTATCTCTTCTAAGCTTATATGTGGCTTTGACCTCAAAGTGTCTCTATCCCTTTCTCTCCTTGAAGGGATGTAAGTTCCCTCTGGCAACTTCCTACTCAAGCATGCTTTGCTAAGCCTCTAGGGTGTTCAGTAACCATGTGAGTGTCTCCTCCTGTGACACTTCTCCTATCTCAGAAATTGAAAGAGAGTTCTTCTCGGTGCACTCCTTGCACTCGCTTGATGCCCTCCTCGCAGAGCTTCTACAGAATCTTCAGTGACTCTGTCTTCTCACCAAACTCGAAATAGAGTTCTCCTCAATGCATCTTGTGCATTTTCTCAATGCCCTCCTGGCAGAGCCTTTACATAATTTTCAACAATTATGCTTCTCCTTCCTTTGAACTCAAAATAGAGTGCTTTTGTGCACTCTATGCACTTGCTCAATGCCCTCCTGGCAGAGCTTCCATAGAACCCTCAGTGATTTGGTTATCTCTGTGGCTTCCTCTGCACAGTCTTACCTCCAAGGTGTTCAGAAACCTTGAGGTTTATCCCTAGGTCTAATACATCCTCTGGTACGCCCTCTTGGCACGTCTTTGTCTAAATTCCGCAAAATTCAGAAGTGCACTCTATACACTGGATTGCAGAACCTGCAGTGTTATGTCATGCAACCTCTTGCATGAAGCCACAAAGAACCAGACCTGGAACCAAAGAACCCACAGATAGAAAAATCTATCTATCCCTACAAATGCACATCTAACATACATCTACAACATATCATAAACGCATAAAGACATTCATCAACATACACAGAATAACATGCAGGAAAAACTGCTCTGATTGTATTAATATGAAATGCCACTTTACAATGTGAGCTCAGACTGCAACAGAGTCACATCTTCCTCTACTCTCTAACCTATTCTCTGTTCTACTCTTCCTCTCTTATCTTCCCCCTTTAATCTAGATACAAAGAAGATCTTTTTACAAAGAGGGGCTCCTCGAGCTCTTCCCTCCATTCTCACCAACTCTCATTAAATTACATTCAATTACATTGAATGGGACATCTAATCTGAATTGGATCTAGATCCACATAAACCTGTCAACCATTAAGGCGACACCAAATACATCATGCTTGAAGGCATGGCTTTGGCTCTACCGACCTTACAAACATTTAATACATTAAATTCAAATTTGAAATTTTGAAAGTGAGAGGGTTGCGCCTCTCCTCTCCATTGAACATGTGTTGGGTGTGTCCGTTGGCTGGCGCTTGATGATGTGGAGTGATTCTCCTACATAATAATTACTCGATCATATTAGGAAGAGATTTGCAAGATTTGACAAGTGATACCTTTCTCTTGACAATACACACTTATCCGTTCCTCAGAACAGTAAAAACACCATATTCTTAAGGGAGGGGATAATTTCACCTTACATAGAAAGCATCCCATAGCCTAATGTGAATTATATCGAGGAGGACCTAGGAGTGTATTCCATCTTTTCCGATGAGGAAAACACTCCCGTGGAAAAAATTGACATAGAGGATGGGACGTGGCATATGCACTTTGATGGTTCATGCTCCAATGAAAGAAAAGTAGTTGGTATTATCTTGGACTCTCGTGTGGGTAAAATTCATAACTTTTACTATAGGTTAGATTTTGTTGGCACAAACAATGTCACTAAATTTGAAGTGTTACTGCTAGGCATTGAGAATGTCTATAATCTAGGTTGTGGTCACCTTACAGTTTTGGGGGATTCTGAACTTGTTGTAAACCTTGTACGTAAGATATATTCTCCCAGCAACAAGTTAATGAAACATTACACCAAATTTTTTTTGGCACTTATCTCAAACTTTCTATCTTTCAACATCACTCATGTTAAAAGGGAATTGAATTCAATCGCTGAAAGGTTAGCTATTTTTGCATCCTCTCCTACTCAACAAATTCTTCCACAAAGACCTGATTGCACCTTTAAATTTTTGTATCATTCACATATCCATGACAGTATAGAGTCATGGTAGGTATTCCCTAGTGATTAGAGAATCTATGCTTTCATCCAAAATGAACCTTATAAGCCTAAGGAAATTATATCAATGGAAGATAATAAAATTCCTAAAGGATTGACTCCTCTAGAAAGTTCATTTTCATCAAGTGATGTAGGCAACAAAGAAAAACATAAAGAAGAGGAGTCAAAAAGGAAAGTGGGTGAAACCATTTCATTGAACATTGGAACACCTGAGTCTCTAAAGAACGTTAAAATAGGTGCCCAATGTTCTAATGAAGAAAAATTGAAGTTCACTAAGTTCCTTGGTGAATTTCAAGATTTGTTTGGTTGGTCTTGTGAGGATATTTGTGGTTTTGATCCTACTATTATACAACATTCCATCCCTATCAAGGAAGGCATAAAACCAGTTAGGAAAAAACACACACCCATTAACCCTTCACTAGAAGAAACTATTCAGAAGGAATTGGAAAAACTCTTGAACGTTGGGATAATATTCCTTGTTAAGTATTCTGAGTGGGTTTCTAATTTGTTTCACGTTCGAAAAGAAATAATTCAGATCAGATTATGCGTTGATTTTCGTGCATTAAATAGGGTCAGCATTAAAGATCATTTTTCTCTCCCTAATATGGAAATGATTTTGCAGCAAGTTGCAGGGTCACAAATGATGTCCTTACTTGATGATTTTTCGGGTTATAATCAAATCAAGGTGAAAGGGGAAGATAAATTTAAAACCACTTTTATTACTCGTTGGGGAAATTTTTCTTGTGAACATATGCCTTTTTTCTTATCTAATGCGGGTGTTACTTTTCAAAGATATAGGCAAATAGATTTTGACGATTTGATCGGTAAAATTTTCAAATTTATCTTGATGACTTAACTGTGTATTCTAAAAACTGATTAGATCATTTTGGTAATCTTAGAAAGATTCTCATGCGATGCAGAAAATTTGGCATTTCTTTAAATCCCTCTAAGTCTATTTTCGGCGTTACCAAGGGAAAGCTCCTTGGACAGATTGTCTCATATTCAAGAATAAGCGTTGATCCTGAAAGGGTTGTTTCTATCCTAAATCTTCCTTCTCCTACTTCCAAGAAGGAGGTTCAAGCCTTTATGGGTGTTATTAATTCGTCCATAGTTTGTTCATGATTTTGATGTAATGGTCAAGCCAATTCACAATCTTCTTAAGAAATATCGTTCCTTTTCTTGGATAGATGATGTCAAAAATGATTTCGTAGGGATCAAGAAGGCAATCAATTTTGCACCGGTTTTGGCGAAGTCATATTTTGAGAAATAATTTATGATATATACTAATGCCATAGAGGAATCAATTTATGCTATCCTCCTGCAATGTGATGACCAAGGTAATGAAAAAATAGTGGCTTACATGAGTCAAATCTTTTCAGATGATGGGTTTAAATATTCTTTTATTTAAAAGCATGATTTCTCTCTTGTTAAAGTTGTTGAAAAATTTATCCACTTCATCTTAGGTAAGCATATGCTGGTAAAAGTCCCTTTACCTGCTATCAATTTTTTACTCTCATGGACTTATCTTTCAGGAGAGCCTTCACATTAGCTTTCCAAGGTTCAGGAGCATGATCTAACTATCATGACTTCAAAAACTATCAAGGGACATGACTTAGCCCTTCACTTAGCTCAACATGTTGAAATGAGTCAAGAAATTGATGAACAATATAACTCTTTATCAACATTGTTTTACAATGACAATCAAATCCTTCATATGTTTGAGCATCGTTGGTATAAAGATTTGTTATATTACTTGTAAAATCAAATATATCACAATAAATTAGACACTCATCAAAGAAGAAGTCTCTGCCTCAAATCTGCTAGATACGTCGTTATAGGAGACTTCTTGTTTAAAAGATCTGTTGATGGTATGTTACTTCGTTGTGTGAATAATGTGGAAGCACACAAATTCTTGCAAGAGACTCACGATTCTTATAATTATTGTATTCATGTAGGAGGTCGATTTTCTATTAAAACCATTTCTTTTAACATTATCAGGAATGTGTACCACTAGCCTTCAATCTTTCATGTTTCTTATAATTTTTTAAGATCGTGTGACAAGTGCCAAAATATTGTTGGGAAAGAGTGCCTTTCTGCTATGCCTTTACAACCTGTTCTCCCTGACGTTCCTTTTTCAAAATGGGGTTTGGAATTTATTGGTCCTAGTAATCCTCCATATTCAATAGGGCAATTTTTTTATCTTGACAACTACAATTTATTTTACGAAATGGATTGAAGTTGTCCCGCTTAAGCATTCACAGGATGAGCAGGTGATTTATTTTCTTGAAAATAATATTTTTTCTAGATTTGGACTTTGGAAATTATTACAGATAATGGTCCCTCCTTTATTTCTACTAAGCTGACCCAGTTTTTAGCTAAATTGGGGGTTAAGCATTTTACCTCATTGGCTTATTATCCCCAAGGTAATTGGAAGACCGAGTCTACCAACAAGAATCTGGTAAGAATTATGAAGAGGCTCATTGAAGATAAGCCTCGTCAATGGAACACTCTCCTCACTTATGCCCTTTGAGTAGATCACACTACTACCAAGGTGAGCACTGTTTGCACTCCTTTCTAGCTTATTTATTGTCAAGAAGCCATTCTTCCTACCGAGCTAGAACTTTCCTCTCTAAGGTTAATTCTATAGGTTTAAGAATTAAATTCTTATGATCATTCTCAAAGAATCAATGGACTTTTGTCTTTAGAGGAGAAAAGGATATTTTCCTTGGATAATATACAGAGGAGACATCATACTATTAAAAGATATTTCAACAAAAGTGTCAAGGCTGTCAAATTTAAAGTCAATGAGAAGGTATTGTTGTGGGATTCAACTCATGTTGATAGAGGAAGGCATTCAAAGTTCCAAAAAATATGGTTGGGTCATTTTAAGATCATGTTTGTCCTGGGCAAAAATTCTTACATCCTAAAGGACTTACAAAAGAGATTGTTTCCCTATAGCACTAACGGTTCCCACTTAAAACACTACGTGGAACCAAATTAAAAGTTTTAATGATGTATGGATTTTTTTTTGTATTATAGTTTCTTTTTTATGCTTTGATTCTACATTTATATTATTTCATTTCTTCTTATTCCATTTTTATTGTTTCATTTCTATTATGAATTTCCTTGCCATTTTGTTTTATTTGACTTCATTTCTTGTCAAAATAAAATCTTGGATCAGTTTTTCCACAACAACGCCATTCTACAAAGTATTGTTAATCAATAACAATCATGTTTCACAACCGTCATGATGTTCCCCTTGAAAGCATCTTTGAAATTGTTATATGCTTCAACTATTGTTTTATAAGATAGTTGGTTTTATCCCTCTTCTTCCTTCCTTTTCTTCCATCCATTCCAATATTCGAAAGAGCATATCATAAATTTTTTATCCTTGAAGTCAAGAACAATATACTATGATTAATTGAATGATTATTCTTATAGGGATAAACCCCCTCATACTTAACACTTTCCATGAGTTATTCCCAAATTCCCAATCATTTTTCCCTTAAATCCACTCACTTCCCCCTATTGCATAATCATTTTGATGTATATATTCTTGATCTAATGTTATTGTTCTGCAAAAACTAGACACTATGAGTTCTTAATCTGTTGGAAACAAATTTCCCTAAGGAGTTGCCAATTCTTGACGATTAAAACCGAAATCATGTATTCCGTGTGCAAAGCATTGCTAACGCACTATTATTTAATTATGATAATAATATAATATTAGTAGGTGGGACCCCCTTGTAGACTAGAGAAGCAATGATAGACATGTTACTCTCATATGTTGTTGTTGTTACGATGTTGCATACACAGTCCTACAATTTTTTGATGCAATCCTAGTTTCATTTGATGTGATAAATGGGTGGTTGATGCATTGTGGATAAATGATGTTGATATTTACTTACAATACATGGTTGTCCTATGCTCACGAGGATCATGATGGTCACATGTTCTATGTCATGTTATGTTATAAACTTGATTCCTAATTCATATATTCATCACTTATGCACATATGATTATGCAAAGGATTATGAAATGAGAGCTAGCTCGAAACAAAAGGAAGGGAACTATGTGTTAATCCTAAGCCCATGAAAAAAGACTACATATAAACTTCAAGACATGAATACAAGTGTTGGACCTAACTATTATATTATGGTTTGGTTAAAGGACTATGCAATTTTTATTAAAAGTTGAACGAAGGCACATATGATAATGTTAATATACGATTATCATATGGAGTTATGGAAAGAGGTTAATGTATATATGTGATATATCTCGGGTGGTGCACTATGCAATAGATACGGTATCAGATCTTATTATGGATATTGCATTGAATTTTGGCATTGGTTATGGTTTGATTTCAGTGGTGAATGTTACGTTAGTGGGATGACTTGTGCATGGAATTGAGTAGGGCCAGGTAAGGAAGTGATGTGCATTCACTGCACGTCACTCCAAACCTCCCTTGATCATGTCACCCTAGCATTGTTGCATTGTTTCTCTATTAGTTGTGAAGGCTTGGTGTTTTTAGGATTGGAAGCGGAAAACTCGACCAATTTGTCATTGAAGCGATTTACTCACAGGTATGGCTCTGAGCTTTCCATCTGTGATGGACTCCCTTTTTTATGAATCAGAAGGTGGCTCAAGACTGCATGGATTCTGTGTTTTCTTGATTTTTATTTTACTGTGTGGAAGTATTGTGTTCTCGGATCTCTGTGAATACTGCAAAATAATGACATTTTCAAACAAATTAATGGGTGAACATTGGTTATTTATGGGTCATATTGGTTTTTTATGATTCTTCTCTGTGAAACAATGGTGATATTGGTGCAATGAAGATATGTTTTTTGATGGTTGAAGGTTTTTTAACACCAGTTGTATTTAAGTGGTTGTCAACTCGTTTCTCTCTCAGTCATTTTCCTAATCTTTATCCAATTACAGAGAAACTGTCAAAAATTAGTGTGTTTCTTTGTCTAAACCTCGAGCTACTATTGATGGCTCGTTCCTTACTGTCTTTTCACTAGAAGATTTCCAAAAGTCCAGTCTTGGCTAGCCCCGAAAATTAATGCAGACCTGTGTATGTTTTTATGGATATGAGTGTGAAGAGTTTCCACACACCACTCCTCTCATCCCTGCTATAATAATGACTTTATGTGTCCTCTCTATCAATTGTTTTCGAAAGCTGTTTGACTTCATGGTTGTTGTAAAGAAGCATTATCCCTATGTGGTTTCGAGTATCCATCAATTTTTTAATTAACCCTCTCTACAAAAAAGTGTTAGTGACATCTGTGTGTGTCTGGATTGGTTAGCTCGAATGACTTTATTCTTTACTCAAGAGTTCACTTACAATTCTATCAATAGCTTGGATCTATAAGTCAAAGGACTATGTTTTTTTAAAAAGGGAGCATGGCTCACTGCTTTTTCTTTTTAAAAATTGTATTATGGCCTGTGGTTGTTAATCGATGGTAAAATGGATATGAGTATATGGAAGAACGCCATCTCTTTGTGTTCTTAAAAAAGAAAAATGGTGTTTCATTGCCTCTCTTCATTTAATTTTTAAAGAGACGGACTTGGACTCTGACTTGTCTCTACCTCCTTGGGCACCTTCTGGGGTTTTTCAAGTTTTGGGTTATCAATTTAATGAATGGTGGAAATGTTAAAGACACAGGCTCCCTTATCTTAGTCGATCACTGTGTGTCCTCTCTGTGATGAATTTGTTCAAACAAAAAGAGATGTAGGATTACATACAACCGATAACTATCCATCTATTCATTTATGTTCTTGATTAATATGCTTAATCCCAACATTATCTCGATTGCATTTAAAGATAAAGAAGACACTTGTGTGAGTTTCACCAAGCCCGATCAGGGTTCTAGAAAGTTAAAAGAGGTCCTTCTATGTCAATTTAGTTAATTTTTCTTCATACATGATATGGTTCTATTGGAATCATCATGCAAACTATCATTTGTTTTAAAAAGAAGAATATATATACTAATGCACACAGAGATCAAGATTGGGGTTATGTTTTGGGGTTGACTGTTGTTGTCGATTCACGCAATTATATGATTGAAGACCTTGTGTTATGATTATTCCCTCGCACATGCTCTTAGGTCTATCTATGATTTAAATGGAACATTTGTATATTAGATCGGGGCCAATGTTTTATTGGAGGACAGTGATTGTTGATTGTTTATCATGGAGTATTATTGTTTCACTACTAGAGATGAATGTTGGGCATAAACAACAGAGAGTGTTGTGCATGTCTTATTTTTTTTAAAAAGGAAAGAGATCAGCATTAGTATATACAGTGCTGTTGAATTGGAAATGTTGCATACGTTATACTACACAGATTGTTATTAATTTAATATTTCTAGCAAATTTAATTATTATTGAGGCAACAAGCAGTTTGTATGTAATTGAGAAAAAGTGAATGTTTTGGTATTGGAAGTAGATGCTTTTTGGATTAAATTTGGAACAGAGTTATGATAGTTGATTGATTTAATTGATTTTATGAACAATATCCATCTAATTCCCTCTCATTTTTTTCAATTTTTTGCCATTACAAATCTCCTCACAGTCCCAAATTCATTTTACATGCCTTATTCACTAAAATTAAATTAAAAATTTGTATAACAATGATAAAAAATAACATAGAGATATATGACAACTGATATGTTTTGCTTTTGTTGCACAATTAATTGTGTCAAGCAATAATCATGTTCTTACTCCCAATCATGATATCACTTTTTCGCTCAATACAATCCCCTCGGATACCCCTAAACCCTACTTCACCCCCTACTCATTGACGATTATTAAATGAATTTTATGGATTGGATTGCATGGGTCTGATGTGATTGTTGAGCCAAATGTTTTTTCATATTAAGAGAATTTCATGTATGGTCTATTTAAGAAGGAGTTTCTAATATATGCCGCATATAAGATGAGCTTCTTGAGCATAGGAAGTCATGAAAAAAATAATAGGGGCAGAGGGAACTTGAACAGAGGGCAAAGAAGGCCCAGATTCTCAATACATTTTGATGTCGATCCTCCAGAGTTAAACCAACTATTTCAAGATGGATTTTTCAATTGGATTGGACAAGGGATAGTCCATCCTAGGCCAAAAAGGCCTCCCTTCCAGACCCAACATGTACCTGGTATTCCTATGCCCCCTCATGTTTCTTTGCAACCTAAATTTCCCGAGAATGATAGATGGTAGGAAATTGTTGACCCAACAGTCTCCCACCATCGTGGCTGGCCAAATTTGTCTTTACCTCCTCCTCCTCCACATGTTAAACCAAATTTTCATATTTCCCCTGCACACTCAGCTGTACAGTCCTCCCACGCAAGAAAAAGACTAAAAACCAAAGCCTACCATATGCATGATAAAGAAAAAATTGTTTCTTCCCCATCCTCTCCTTCAAGTGATTCAACCAAGTCCATATCATCCCATATGCACTTGAGAGATGATTGTTCCCATGTCATGAGTGATATCAGGCCTCAAGTTTATACACAAGCTAAGGCTAATTCAGGGAAGTCAAAAGAGGATAGCAACAACAATGGAAAAATTGCCATTGAAAGTGGAAAATAATTCTTTTTATTATGTTTTATTATTTTTTTATTGAGGACAGTGGACTGCTGAATGTTTTGGACAACAAACTAGTTTTGGATATTTTCCAAATATAATTTTAAATATCACTGATATTTAAATTTCAAATTTTGGAAATGATTATGGGAGCCACAAGGAGGGATGTGTTTTATTGATTGTCTGTTATATTTATTTTTGTTAAGAAATTAAAGGGAGTCGCAAGGGGTCCCACCTACTAGTTATTATTTAATAAAAGACCCTTTATTATTATTATTAATTATTCTCCTAAACTAAAAGTTAGTTGAGTCTTAGTTAAATTGACTAAATGAGGTAGTTGAACTACTTCAACTAATTTGGAATGAATAAAATCCAAATGAGAAGGAAGAACAAGTGGATAATAGAAGGATAAAGCATACTAAGGCTTTCTCTTGAGTTTTATTGAGATAGTGCATTTTTCATTCATTATTCAATTCATTAAAAGCCTAATTCTCTTTTACGACAACAGGGTCCTATTGTAGACAACAAGGTTCAAAGTTGAATCATATCATTCAGATGCTTGTTTTCATAAGTGTTGATCTATGTTTTATAGTATGTGTAAACTTGTCTGTTTATGAATTAAATTTCATGACTGATAAAGGATATTGTGTAGACTCAAGTGGGAAGAAATCTATGGAAAGATGATTCTTACTTTAAAGTTTAGTTTTTACTTCTTGTCAGAGTCCTTTTGTATGGTTTTCATCGGGGATATCCAAGTTTGACCTTAGTCCATATCGACCACAGGGATATTTGTAAAGAGAACGATTCTTTTGATTGCTTGGAATGAAATAAAACGTTTTCTATTATGTCTCATATGTGTTAATATATGACTTGGTATTTTTCTTTTGATCTCCTCATTTACTTTTGCAATCTGATATATTCAAAAAATTGTATAAAATGATATATTTTGCAACAATCTTTTATTCAAAAAATCAGCCTAAGCCCTTGTAATTAATACTTGTGGATTGGGAAACACTTTTTGAGGCTATAAACGTAGGGTAACATTCCTAGATATCTTTCCTTAGCCATGCAATATTAAAAAATTCTTGAGTAAGATAAATTCATATATTTTCTTCAACACAATGGAGGTGGTGAATCATCAACTTTCTCTTTCGAAGGAGAATTATCTTTGGCTCGAGTAGTGACTGCAAATCCATTCTTCTTGGGGTCACTAGTACACATAAGTACATAAGATGTGGTAGATGGAGACGGTTGGTCATGAATGACCAATTGGTCCTGCTGATGAGAAGGAAAAGGTGTGACAAAACAAAGGGTGTAGGAGGTATCCCAGTCCCTTGCAGGAACTTAGTAACCTCAACACATCGTGGAAAATATTTCGTATAATGATCCTCACCTCAGATAAGACAAGGATAACGAGGTTTGAAATTTTATTTAGCATCACTAAGTTGAGTCTTGGGTTTATCAGATTGTTGATTATTATTTTTGTCCTCTTTATTCTTACCCTTCCCTTTCTTTTTATTTTGATTTTTACCGGTAAGTGTAGATTGAACCAAATTAACCTTCAAAGATTTATCGGGAGAAGGATTCATTCGAGGAGTGTTTTGTACATTAGCATTAGTAGACTTGTAATTGGAATGACTATCTTGTTTAGACTGAGTCGTAGTGTGAAATGTTCCAATCATGCCATCAAAAACATGAGAAGCTATTGTAGGTGTTGGGGTTGCATTTGTAGAAGAGCGAGGAGCATCAGGGATCAAGTCATATAATGTGTTTGTTTGTGAATAAACGATATCCAAATATCAAGCACGAATGATCGCATGTTCTTCAGTGATGACACCACCCATGGAAACATAACGAGATATAGGATGAATGAGTGACTTGGTAAACCACTTGGCCAATAGTTGATCAGGAAAGGGAACTTTGATTAAAATTCTTCTCCTCTTCCACTCATGAATATGATTAGAAATGTGAGTAGATGAGGATTGTTTAAATGAGCTCAAAATTTCGGTTCCTGCTTCATATTGGATCGGTAACTAGTAATGCGTTAACAAACCCATAGCTAAGGTTTTGAAGTCATTAGAGAATCCTCTTGGAAACCCAATATACCATTTGGTTTCTGAAACCATTAGAGTTCATTGGAAAATATGTAATATAATGGATTCATCCATCAAGGAGTTGGATGAACAACAAACATGGAAATTCATGATGTGATTATTTGGGTCTTCCCCTGATTAGTCGTCAAACATAGGAATGTTTGATGGTAACTTGGCATGTATGACTGACCAATATGGATAATTCAAGATAGGATCGTTCATAATACTAGATAAATCTAGTAAATCCAAAGTAGAAAGAAACGACATCTTTCACTTGAGGAAACTGGTAATTTTGAGGCGGTATTCCTGTAGGTATAGAAGTAGCACCATAAGGAGTCTCTATATAGTTAGAGGGTCCTGTCAAATTCAATGTTGGAGGGTTTTCATTCAAAAGGCCAACTTGGGTTGGTTAATTGGGTAAGATTTATTGGGAAGGAGCATTAAACTAAAAACCTTGACCCTGGGTAGGATTCATAGAACCTGGATATGGTTTCCTGAAACAAACAACACTCACTAATAAAATCTATATATCAAACACACAAACAAACCTTCTTATTTCAAAGTCACTAGTTGGTGATGAAATCCAACGTCGTGAAATAAATACAAGAAGGGGTTGCGATAAAGTAGGTGGAAAGTTACGTTGACGACCTACATAACAGACTTACACCCTAGTGCAAGATCCCACACATAAGTGTGGGTATACCCTCCAAGGAGCCCGAGTGAGTTTGGCCAACGTTGATTCTAGGTACCATGAAGACTTGCCCCTCCACAGTCATGTCGTGTAAAGACTCTAAAGAGATAGGCCACTAAGGTTATCAATTATGACAATGATGCATGGGGAAGCAGTTGACAGTCCAATCCATGTGCAAGGGTAGGGTATCTAAGCCCGAAATCAACTCGAGAAGGTCCCCATAAGATTTTCTTCTCAAGTGACCCCCAATAATACACACAATCTCTACACTAAGACCAACAAAGTAGGGTGAGTAACTTTTCCGACCCTAATGCGACCTCATGATTGACCCTTGTGTTAGAAGAGATTCCTAGGACACAATGTATCAAGTGGATTTGTACTCTCCCTATCACAAGATACTATTGTTTGTTTTGATGCTTTGGATATTTTTCCCTAGAACCTATTCCAAAGTGCTATCCTAGCTAATGTTGGTGTATAAAACTTCTAGAAAATAAAATTTTCTAATAGATTTTAAAATTACGTTGTATTTTAAAGATTGTTGTTTACTCAAAGAGAAATAGAAGTGAAACTGATGATTTGTTTGACCTTGACCCAATAAGATGCAAGAAGAGATGAAATTCAATCATTTCATTCGATGAACTCTAATTACAATAGGGAGAAGGATTCTTTTTCTAGAACACAAAAGCTACAAAGAACAATTTATCAATTTTTGAATGATATGGATTCCAAACAATCAAAATGTACTAAATCTTCCAATTTTCTCTTTTCAACAAATATTTGAATGATTTTTTTTTATGAAAAAGACTACTAAAAAGAAGAATAAAATTCAGTCCTTTCCTTTTCAAATTAGAATATAGACATAATCCAAAAAATAAGGAATGGTCTAAGAATACTATTGCACTCTCAACACTATTTCCCAAATCAAACTCACAATGCAAACAAAAAAGAAAGATAAGAAATTAATTTTTTTGAATGAATTTTTTTTTTTCTTAATCGACAACAATCCAAAACTTAAAATCAATCCAAAACTCAAAAGAAATCAAGAACTAATTATTAAACAAGAACTCAGGAACAAAGCCTTGAGATTATACCCTTGCAATAAGAAATAAAAGATGAAATTTACAAATGAAGACTCTCAGTACCTAAAATTCAATCAAATCCAGGCTTAAAATATGTAAACCAATCATTCACCAAAGATAAAAGCTCATTCTAGGCAATGAAGAAAAATTTGGGCAAAGAAAAGAAAATTGACAGTCACTCCAACAATTCCTACACGAATCGTCGCAGGCTGCAGAAAGGTACAATGCGATGATGTAGGATTGTCAAAGGTTGTCAGCAAGTCATAGTGCGACGTCATCACCCTAGTATACACAAGAAGAGTGTGACGATAAAGAATCTTCACAGGATAAAAATAGAACACAATGCGATGATCTATGAATATAAAGAAAATTTGGAAGAATGACAAAAAAATTCAATGAACCTTCAAGACCAAGGAGTCAAGATGGATCACCCACATACTCAGAGAATGAAAATGATAAAAAGAAGGCAGGCTAAAAGAAAATAAGATGCAAAAAACCAAAAGAGGTTGTATCCATAGTATGGTCGCCAATTTTGTTATTGGACAAATCGGTAAGTGCAGACACAAACTAATGTCCCTAACTTCCACAGGAAGATGGAACAAAACAAGAGAGAATAAAAAAATCACCTTAGACTTCATTGTCATATAAACTAGTTCAAAGAGGGAAAAGTGACATAACTTTTAAATGATGCTTGATCCTCGCTAGTGTCATCCTTATTGCTCCATATGTGGATTTGCAGGATGGTGAACCTGTTTAAGAAGCACAAACCAACAAAGAGAGAGAACAAAGATATATATATTCCAATGAATTCTATGTATAATATCAAGGAGTTATACAATAAAGGTCAAGACACCTCTATAGGGAAGAAATATATTGTTGCATTATATTAAAATGGAAAGTGGAGAATACAACCCATGCCTTGATGTTGCAAGGTCCCTTTCAATGGCTCTTTGTTCCAATACACACACCTTTTCTTTAATTCCTTTGATGAAGAAGATCCACCATCTGACTTAGAGAGCTAAAGGAAATTAGCTATCTCAAGTATAATCTATAGCATAACTCTTCATCCATATGCAAGGCTTTGAAAACCTTATCCTTTTCCATAAGAGATAAATATTTATATAGGGTGAAAGAGGTATGAATGAGGATATTAGGATGATCCCACTAAATTAGAGAAGAGAGTAATAACTAAACCAAATGGAGGCCACCTCATCTTCTAGAATATTCCCTTCTAGAACATTCATGAATTTTGACTTTTCCCTTGTTTAAGCATCATCCCACCCTATGCAAAAGCATCTTGCGATGATGTTGCATTCTATATTTGGTGCACCTTGTGATGATAAAAAATCGTTGCACCCCAAGTATAGAACAGGGTGGAACGATCTCCCTTGTCATAGTTTTTAAGAAATAAAAGGTAAACCACTTTTGTGATGGAGAAAGTATCTTTTAATGTTTTCAGGGAACATGCAAGTGAGTTATGTAGATGTCGTCATTTGATCACTGGGGTGATAAAAATAAATTGTAACAATCTTCTTGAGGATAGGGTCCTGGTGGGACCAGAATGATCCAATAAATGGAAGAACTAGTGTAAATGATAAGACAAAGGATTAAAGAAGCGCAAGATCAACATAAAATTTATGTTGAAGCATGTCGCATTGACTGTGATCATGAAGTTAGCGATCGAGTTTTCCTATGACTGAAAATGCATAAGAGTATGATTAAGTTTGGAAAGGGTGCTAAAATATCTCCTAGGGTTGTGGGGGCCTTTTGAAGTTGTGGAAGGGAAAGGACATGTGGCTTGTCAACTATTCTTGCCTCATTCTTTGAGGTGTATGCACGATGTTTTTATTGTATCTACTTTGTGACATTATGTTAGTGATCCTAAACATGATATTGACATGAGTTTTTAATATCCCCAAAAATAATTAATTATTAAAGTCTGTATGCACTTAGGAATTTATTTCCACTTTTGGCAAATTCGTATTTGGAAAATTATTTCCATTTATGGCAATTCCAAATTTGGAATTTTATTATTTTGTAATTAATTATTGTGACTATTGGGAAAAAATTTGATTTTCCCAACCAACTCTTTGACTATGACACATGTAAAAGACAAATATTTTTTATATTAATTGCTGAAGGAAAAATGGAACAACCAGGTTGAAATCAACTGAGCATTACTCCATGAGTGGGGAATAGACTTGAACTACCTGAAGGCTCAATTTTACAAGTGGAAAATGAGGAATTTAGCCACTAGAAGACCTTGAAAATTAGGGATTTGTAAAGATACAAAAATTCCCAAATGGGGAAAAAGACCTAGGCACAATATGATTTTTATATAGAGCATATGGGAGGAGGCAGGGCGTTGCTTAGTATGCTGGAGAACGATTATCAGTTTTTGTTATGAACATTATTTTGAGTGGGAGGCAAGGGGATTTCTGATCTAAGAGAAGATTGTAGTGAAATAGGATCATTGGAATTCTCCCTTATGGACTCATGGTCAGGATAGGAGTGAACGTGTTAAGAACCCAATATTAATATAGCATAGAAAAACCTCAAAATAAGTACTCAACGCCTTGAAAAAGAGATAATTTCAGATAATAAGCCTCTTCGAGGGGGAAACCTCCTTTTACCCCACACAAATGTTCAAGTACAAGATGATTCCAAATGAAAATGTCTCCT
>JZKD02S0055627.1:1682714-1716914 GCA_000966675.3 Picea glauca | reverse complement strand
TCTAGTAACTCTTTTCTAGGGCTCTATTACACCAACATTTATCTAGGCTAGCTCTTTGGAGTAGGAAGAGAGATACACTCTCCAAAAGCACAAAACACACAATAGCATCTTGTGTCAGGGAGTGTTAAATTCCATTTGCAACATCTTGTCCCGGGAAGCCCTTCTCACACAAGGGTCAAGCACGAGGTCACATTGATATTGACAGAGTTACTCACCCTGCTTTGTTGATATTAGTGTAGAGATTGCACGTATTATGGGGATCACTCGGAGGTATACCCACAATGATGAGTGGAATCCTTTTGAGTTGATTTCGGGCTAGATACCCTGCCCTTGCGTGTGGATCAAACTGTCGACTGCCCCCCCAGGCTTTATTGTTGTTGGTGGTGACCTTAGTGGCCTATCTTTCTAGGTTCTTACACGAGGTGAGTGTGAACGGGAAAGTATTCATGGTACCTCGAATTGACGTTGACCAAACTCACTCGAGATCCTTGGAGGGTATACCCATGATTATGTGTGGGAGCTTGCACCAGGGTGTAAGTCCGTTAAGTAGGTCGTCAGCGTAACTTTTCCAACCTAGCCCAACCCCTTCTCATCTCGTTGTTGTGATGTTGGATTTCATCACCAACTAGTGGCTTCGAAATTAGAAGGTCTTGTTTGCTTGGTGTTGCTTCCTAGATATTGTTTACTAGCGCGTGTTGTTTGTTTCTCGAAGTTGACCATAGGATTTTCTTTGTGAATTTTGTCACTCGTTTACAATAGATCCTCCATGTCATTCGTGTAGAATGCAGGGTTTATCTCTAGAGCATCTAGAAGGTTCTCAACCCTTTCCTACAAGTACACCTGAAGGCTCACCTTGGCAATGTGAAGTCCCAGTCGTCACCACACCGCAAGTAGAATGCACTGACTCTCTAGAAAATTTTCGAATTACAAATACTCGAGAGGAATTTTGACTTCACCCCGATTCTGAGAGACGTTTTATGCAAGCAAAATCTTCTGGAGACTTAATTGTTGTGTATTCTAGATCTCCGATTGGACCTAGCGACCAAGATCCTTTTTGGTCTATGGGCATTTTTCGACGGGACCTTTTTGGTCCAGGTTCACCTGTGATTTCCAAAATCAACCCACTTATGATTTCTGAAATCTCTAGTATAGATATAGTACCGGTGACTACCGCTTATCACTTTACCGTCCCTGTCAAAATGGCCCATCTCACAGCTACTTCAAGTGTTCCAACCGGGTTTACTGTGGTTAGTATTGCTCCCATCAACACACCGCGAACGCCCAACATCACTCTGACACTACCACCTAGATACCGTGCGTTGAATGCTTCTATTCCTACTCCTGCACAAACTCCATTTGGCTCTCCTGGTGGTCCTTCTTCTTCTGGGCACTTTCTTCCCAGTTCTGTTCCAACACTCCATCAATTTCCTTTTGGAGGACCTTCTTCATCTTATACTGGCAACCTTAATCCTAGTGGCACTATTCCGTCATTCACTCCAAATTACCAGTTTCCAATTGGTGGACAGTTTCACCAAGGTGGTATGACTCAACCCCCTCTCAGTGGGCAAATTCCTTTTGGAACGCAAGTCCCAATTGGAACACAACCCCCAATTGGAACATTTCCCCCAATTGGAACACTACCTTCGATGGGAGGACCAACCCCACCTTATGGGAAAAACATACCTCCGTCCTTGGCCCAATATTGGAATCAGTGGATACAAAATCCTCCTCAAACGACTAGGCGGAAGCAGTTTCCAACTGCGTCGGTAACACCCCCTAGTATGGGACAACCATATCCAGGTTCATTCAATCCCATTTGGGGGGTGGATGCTCAAACTCAAGCCCCTGTTCCAGGGTATACTCCTATGAGCTGCTATCCTCTCCAACCACCACCGAATATGCCTGGGTCTTCACATTATATGAAGACTTATTATGGTCCTACTAGTTTGTTGACAGGGCTTCCTCCCCAAAGCCACCAGTAGCCGCAGGTGAATCTATAGTTACCCTTTCTCGCCACTTTGGATCTTCTAGATTTGTCAAGGATTTTAAATGATCCTATTCATCACTCTCCCCAATGGCCTGTTATACCAGCCAAGCTTCCATCGAACATTCCTAAATTCGACGGAAAAGAGGAAGAGGACCCAAACAATCACATTATGAATTTTCACCTATGGTGCTCATCCAACTCGTTGATGGATGACTCTATTCATTTACGTCATTTTCAACGAACCTTCACAGGTTCTGCTGCGAAGTGGTATATCAAATTGCCACAAAATTTCTTCTCTGACTTCAACACCCTAGCTATGGCTTTCCTTATGCATTACCAGTTACCGATTCGTTATGACACAAGGACTGATATTTTGACTTCCTTCAAACAGAACAAAGACATTCATATATCCGATCATATCCATGAGTAGTGAAGGAGACGACGTCTCATTAAACTTGAGCTCCCTGATCAGTTGCTGGCAGAGTGGTTCACAAAATCATTTGTGAACGACATCGATAAGGACATTGCCATGGGTGGCGTAGTCACAGAAGAGCAGGCTATAAGTCGTTCTCAATATCTTGACCTCGTTTACTCACAAACGGGAACCCTTTACGATTTACTACCTGACTTACCTCATCCTAATACTTCCATCACTTCAACCACTCCAGTTGCATCGCATGCAGCTAACGATGTGATTGGCTCTTCCTAGGCCCAACCATATTCTACCTCAAGCAAAAACCCCAAATCTGCTTCTTCTAATGTTCAAAATGCTCTGTCTCCTGCCCCTCCCACTGGCAAGAATTCTGAGGTAAATGCGGTCCAATCTACCCCAGCCGGTAAAAACCAATCTAAAAAGGGGAGAGGTAAGAATAAGGAGGGAAAAAATAATTCTCAAGCAGAGCAAACCAAAACTACCCCTGTTCACGATTGGGATAAGCGCAAACCATGATACCCTTGTCTTATATGTGGTGATGATCACTACACAAAGGATTGTCCATGACGTGTCGAGGTCACGAAGTTCCTTCAAGGAGCTCCAAAACCACCTGCACTGGTCGTTTTGTCCCAACCCTTCCCATCTCAACAACAGGCCCAGTTGGTCATTCATGACCAACCCTCCTCTTCTACTACATCATATGTTTTGATGTGTACTAGTGATTCTAAGCGAAGCAACGTTGCACTCACTACTCGTGCCAAAGATTATTCTCCCTCTAAAGAGAAGGTTGATGATCTACCGCCTTCCTCGGCACAACCCTCTCCAGCGACTCCACCTACCAATGGTCCTCTTCATCTCGAACGACCGAGCCTCGACACAGTTTTGAGACCCCCCCCAAAGGGCATCGTTTAGAAATCATCTTTCAATCCTCATGCTTGTGCGGCCCAAAACTATAGCATTATTGAAGATCTGGCCCAAGCACCTTCTGCGATGTCAGCCCTTGAAGTCCTTCAAACTTGTCCCGCACAACGGAAGGCATTGTTGAAAGATATCGCTGGAATTGAGCTGACGGATACGAATTTAATAATCTTTGACTTGGAAGATCACATTCCAAGGTTACCCCCTCAACTTGTATTCCAGATCCAAGTGATTATCTTTGACAAAAACATTTGCCAATCCGTTATCGATGAGGGTACCTCGACATGTGTCATGTCTCTTGCTTGTTGGAAAGCCATTGGATCTCCTTCTTTGAATGAATCCCAGAACACTCTTAAAGCCTTCAATGGCTCCATTTTTAAGCCCTACAGTGTTCTTCCTTCATTTCCCATCACGTTAGAAGGTAAAACAGTCCAAGTCGAAGTGGAATTATTTGACGCTCCCCTTGATTACAATCTTATGCTTGGTCGCAGCTGGATCGATTCCATGCACGCAGTTGTGTCAACTCTTTTCTATGTGGTACGTTTCCCACATCAAGGTAAGGTTGTCACCATCGATCAACTAGCCTTCTTCAATTCCGATACCCGTACTGGCAACATACCGTTTATCATTAAAACCCCACCGACTTATGAGAATGTCGGTGTAGTCCTTTTAAAAGACTCTTCGTTAATAGGTACTTTCCCCATTCCACCACCCGATGTTTCGTGCTTGTCTTTTGCTTCTATCAACATGATCTCCACTTCACCTCATGAACTTCCTACGTCTCACGACCCCTGGATAGTACCTGACCCTAGAGATCATCTTCGTTTCAGCGAAGCCATGCTGTTAGGTCCAGTTGAGTCCGCCTATCAAGCCATTCAATCGACGACGCCTTATACCCCTTCTCTTTGTGATTTGTCTCCCGATCCTATTCGTGTCATTTTTCCCACTGACGAGATGATCATGTCTGTCATGGAGGACACCCCTTGGGACGATGGACATCATCATTCCATCCTCTTTCTGGAGCAACATACCATTGAGAACTATCAACGGATTTCGACTTCGTCGACCGTTGTTGTCATATCGACCATTCCCGAGTCTGCACACGATGTGTTTTCCGAAGGGAACTTAAGCAATATCTCACCCACTATTCCCCTTGACATATCCATCAAACCTGGGATTGTTGAAAATGTCCACATTGGAGCTTCATGTTCTTCCGACGAAATCATCACCTACACATCCCTATTCAAAGTGTTTCGTGACATATTCGCTTAGAGCTACGAAGAAATGTCAGGTATCGACCCTGAGATTGTGATACATTAGATCAAGACATACCCCGACGCTAAACCCGTTCAGTAATGCCTTCGTCCAGTTCACCGACGTAAAGCAGTTGCTATCAAGCTCGAAGTCGAGAAACTTCTGAAAGCCAGCTTTATTTATCCGGTGGCTCTCACAGACTGGGTTTCCAATCTTGTCCCGATTGACAAGAAACATGGCACCATTTTTGACGGCAACGCGGCCCCTTCACCACCCGCAGGTCGGAAGGTCCACGCGCACACGCAGGATATTCTTCTTCTCACGACCCGAAGAACTCAAATGCTCTTCTATTTCCCTATCGGGAAATATTCTCCCACAAATCTCTTCACACGATCCCCCCCTTTCTTTACTTATCGGAGGATCAAAACTTGCGGCTTCGCAAGTTCAATGTCGATCACTGGGCTCTCGAATCCCCGAGACCCGATGGCCAGTCAACACTGACTTCTTTCTTTCCACGATCGGGAATTTCCTTATCGCGATTTCACTACTCGCGATACCGAATAATGTGATTTGTCGACTCCCGATACCCGACGTGACGAAACTCCGATGCACATGTGCAAGTTGACTTTTCCACCTCCCGTCACTTCTATCGGGATTTCAGGTTCATGGGATCGCGAATCCTGATGTCAATGGATTCGGGACTTTCCTTTTCCCGATCCCCGATATGGTACTCCACCTGTCCTCCACTAACTCCTGTTGTGGACCACACAACTCTCTTGTCGGGATATCACGGATCGCAATATCGCAATTCTCGTTGCAACAACTTGGAGCCTCGACTCGCAAATCCCCGATACACAATATCACGTGTAGATCTGACGATCCTTGTGACTCAGATCGATGGCCCTACCCTTCTAAGCTTTAAACCTTTGTATGTTCTCGCCGTAACCTCCTTGCACCTCCGCAAGATCTAACGACCCTCAGAATTTCACGAAATCTTCCCGAAGGATTTCAATCATCTGTTCCTCCTGTGATGATTTTGCGAAATAAATGCGTTCCTTTCCACAGAACTCATCCGCCTATTCGCAAACTTGTGATGCTTCTTACCAACCTTCAAAGAACAACTTTGACTCGCTTCCCTTTAACAATTCTGAGGCCTTATCCCTCCTGAGTTTTTCCACAGTTTTTTGGTCTTCAGACAGAAAACCCCTTTGCACGCACTCCTTGCGACAAATCTTCAATCACGTCAAAGTGTTGAAGCTTCCTTGACTCTGCACATGCCTGCAGTAGGAGTCCTTCAAAGACTCACTTAGGTTCGCAACCTTGAGACTTTCACCTGGCCTACGCACTCCTTGCACCGCTCCTGTGCCCAACTTCACTTTTGAGGAAATGAGAACAAAACTATCTCTATTTGAACCCCTCTGTCAACGCACTCCTTGCGGGCAATTTGACTGCACTCCTTGCAGGAATTCTCTGGCTCAAATAGAGAAACAATTGAAACTCATTCCTTCACCCTTTCAGACTTCAATTTAAAACATGAAATCATATACACAACACATAAAAGCAAATGCATAACAGGAAGTAAACATTCATGAGCATATCAACATCAATACACAGAGAATCAGACACACAACCATGAATTTGAACCAATCTTCTTCTATTAATTCAAATATCAGTACATGGGTGTTCTCTACACAACTCTCTTCTTGGTCTTTTTCTCTTCCTGGATTCCTGTATTATGCTACAATGCACAATGAAGGTGTCTATATCATGTTTCCCTCTTGTTCTCTAAAGCTATCAAATCTAGAATTAAATTTCTATCTGTCTGCATTAACTATATTAAATTTCGTCTATCTACTTAAAGGAAGAGAGCTATTCTCTCAAGGTCCATTTACAATATACAAAGGCGCTCCATCATAAATGACTCATTTAAGATTTGGCATATCAATTCCAAAGTGTTTCAAAATTTGGTGTTGGCTTGTCCAGTTGTCTTCCGCTTCTGCGCTGGCTTGCTTGGCGTGTTGGCAATGCTCCTGCATCATACTCCCTCGCTTGAAAATTTTCATGGGCTCCTATCCATGAGCTCCTTCACGGTCTTTCCATGCTTCTGCATTTCTGCTTCATTCTCCCAGCTGGCATATTCCACTGGATGGCCCTTCCATTTGACCAGATATTCATAGTATTCTTTTCACCTGGTCTTCTTACCCACTCAGTATGCATTCCATTTGCGGCTTCTCTGCAACTGGTATATCTTTCATCCACTGGATCAATGGCTTCTCTATTCCAGTCTCTACTTCTCCAACCCTGTATGGGTATAGATCTGCGATATTGAATATCGGAGATATTCCTATATCATCTGGTAACTCGATCTCATAAGCATTTTCCTCGAATTTTCTCAAGACCTTACATGGTCTGATTTTCTTCATCTTTAGCTTATTGTATGTTCCCCTCGGGAACCTTTCCATCCTTAAATGTGCCAGAACCAAATCACCAACTTCAAACCGAAGTTGCCTCCGATGCTGATCTGCTCTGTGCTTATACTCCTGGCTTGATTCCAGCAATCGCTCTTTCACCCTGCTGTGAAGTTCTTTCATCGCCTCAACGAATTCTTCTTCACTAGCGTTGTTAGTAGCAGTCTGTTCCAAATCCCTTAATTTAGAAACTCCTCTCGCTTATGTCACATACACAATCTGAAATGGACTCTTTCCGATGCTCCTGTTCACTGAGTCATTATATGCAAACTCTGCCTGGGGTAATACACTGTCCCACTGACTGTGGTACTCTGTCACCAATCTTCTCAGTAAGTCTCCCAGACTTCTGTTGACCACTTCCATCTGTCCATCCGTCTGAGGATGATAAGCTGAACTAAACATCAAGTTAGTCCCCAGATTCTTCCATAAGGTCCTCCAAAAATGCCATATGAATTTTGTGTCTCTGTCCGAAACTATGCTTTTCGACAATACATGAAGTCGAACGACCTCTTTGAAAAATATATTTGCGATGTGATTCGCATTGTTGGTCTTATGGCATGGAATGAAATGTGCCATTTTAGAAAACCTATCCACTACCACAAATATTGAATCAACACCTCTTTGTGTCCTGGGCAACCCCAATACAAAATCCATGCTTATCACCTCCCACGACCTCTCTTCTATGGGAAATGGCTGATAAAACCCTGCATTCTGCTTCCTTCCCTTCGAATGTTGGCAAACTCTACATATGTCAACAAATATCTGGACATTTGCTCGCATTCCTGGCCAAAAGTATGACTCGCTCAGCTTTTCAAATGTCTTGTCATGGCCAAAGTTCCTTGCTAATCCACCACTGTGTTTCTCCTTCAACAGATTCTCCCTCATGGAGCATTTCAGAATACACAGTTGATTGCCTCTGAACAACAATCCTTCCTAGATCGTATAGTCTATCCATTGGCTTATGTCTCTGAGAACTGGATTCTCAGCTGCTTCATACGCCTCTCTGAAATCTTGATCATCAACATACATGTCCCTGAGATCATCAAAACCTAACGTTTTGACTCATAACTCCTGCGACAGCAAACACTTCCTGCTCAAAGCATCAACCACTTTGTTAGCAATACCCGAAATATGCTTAATCACAAAAGTGAAATTCTACATATACTCGACCCATTTGGCATGTTTCTGATTCAACTTCTCCTGTTGAGTCACAAACTGTAATGCGTGGTTATCACTATATAGAACAAATTCTTTCGGGATCAAGTAATCCCTCCATTTCTTCAGTGCCTGTATGATAGCATAAAATTCCTTGTCATATTTGGAGTATTTCACCTTTGCCTCATTCAGCCTCTCACTGAAATATGCAATCGGTCTGCCTTCCTGACTCAAGACCGCTCCTATGGCAAACCCGCTTGCATCACATCTCACTTGAAACGTCTTTTTGAAATCCGGCAACACCAAAACTGGTTGTTCCGTGATCTTCCGCTTCAACAGATTGAAGCTCTTCTCAGCCTCTGTTGTCCAGTGAAAAGACTTATGCTGCTTCTTCACTGTATCCATCATCGCTGTGCTAATTCCACTGAAATTTCTGATTAACTTCCGGTAGAAACTAGCCAAACCATGAAAAATTCTTACCTTGAAAATATTTATCGGTGATGGCCAATTCTTGATTACCTCCACCTTATCCGGATCCATTCTCAACTCATTAGCTGAAATAACAAACCCCAAGTAAATGAGCTCTATCTTCATGAATGAGGACTTCTTCATGTTAATCAACAACTTCTCCTGTTGTAGCTTCTGCATCATTGTAGCCAAATGCTTCAAGTGTTCTGCCACTGATTTACTATAAATCAGTATGTCATCCAAAAACAAAATGACGAACTTCCCGATGAACTCCCTCAAGACTTCGTTCATCAACCTCATGAAGGTACTCGACGTGTTTGTTAAGCCAAACGGCATAACAAGCCATTCATACAAACCTTTGTTTGTCTTGAACACTTTCTTCCATGCATCGCCTTCTCTCATGCGAATTTCGTGATACCCTCTTTTCAAATCAATCTTTGAAAAATACCTTGCCCCACTTAGGCAATCCATCAGATCATCCATCCTCGGCAATGGGAATCTGTACCTGATGGTTATCTTGTTGATGGCTCTCGAGTCGGTACACATTCTCCAACCTCCATCCTTCTTTGGACTGAGTACCGTTGGAACGACACATGGACTCAAGCTTTCTATGACTAATCCCTTGTCCAATAACTCCTGGACTTGCTTCTTCACCTCTTCATTTTCTTGTGGCATTAACCTGTACGTGGATTTATTTAGTAAACTAGATCCTGGTATGAGGTCTATATGATGACTCACACTCCTCATTGGTGGAAACGAATGAGGTAATTCGTCCACCACGATGTCAGCAAACTCTTCCAGCAGTTCCTGAATCTCTTCTGGTAAATCATCCACTATGGTGCTAGTCAGAACAATCCTCGGTTTCCTGACCACAAAGAATTGTGGATCTTCTTTCTTCTTCATCTCTGTAAGAAGTTCCTTCCCACTCATGAGAAGTACTATGTTTCTTACTTTCGGCTTCACCTCCTTATCCTTTATCGAAAGCAACATATGGGTTCTCCCATTCTTCTCCAGCGTATATGTGTTCATTCGCCCATCATGAATTACATTTTTGTCATATTGCCATTGTCTACCCAGAAATAAATGACAAACATCCATGGGAATAACATCACATAAAATATTATCATTATATCCACCTATCTTGAATTCAACCAAGCATTGTTTAGTAACAGTTACCTGGTGTCCTTTCTGTAGCCACGAAACTCTGTATGGGCTTGGATGATCAGTCGTATCCAGCTCCAGCTTCTCTACCATCTCTGTAGATACGAGATTATCCATGCTACCACTATCTACAATGACCTTGCATACCCTATCTTTGGTCTTACAAGCTATTTTGAAAAGTCTGGTTCTTTGGACTGGACTTTCCACCTCTTTCTCAGGTGTCAAAAGGACTTTTCGCATCATAAGCGATCTTCCGCCCTCTGCGTCTTCGACCTCAACATCCCACCTTTGTGCCTCGGTGATGTGAGATTCTCCAATGTCCTTCTTTTTTTTTGGACACTCATAAGACTTGTGCCCATTCCTTTTGCATGTGAAGCATGTGATTACTCCACCTCTTCCTCTTCCTCTACCTCTGGTATGAGGAAAACTATTGTTGTCAGCATACCCTCCGCTTTGCTCCGTATGATTCCCTCTCTGTTCAACATGATGGCCTCACTCTGAGGTTCCACCTCTCTCGACTTTACCCTGAGGTTTCTTCCATTCCTCCTTGGGCTTCTGGTATCTGTCCTGGGCAACTTCTTTGCCTCTAGGATGACTCCCACCTCGGCCCCTCTGACCCTATTTTCGTCTTAGCTTTTCTTCTGCTTTCAGAGCCATTTGATAAGCATCCTCCACCGTTTGGATGGTTACCATGCTCATATCGTCCTGGATATCGTATCTCAGGCCATTCATATATCTGGAAACCTTCTCATCGTCGCTCTCCCGATGACCTGCTCTGATGTTCAGTCGATAGAATTCCTCAGTGTATTCCTTCACTGTCATCAGCTTCTGTCTCAAGTTCTGCATTCTCCTGAACAGAGTGATCTGATAGTCTCTTGAGATGAATTTCGCCTTCATCTTCGCGATCATCCTATCCCAGCTCTTGATTTTCTGCTTGCCTTTGTAGCGTCTGTCTTCTTGTAGCTCATCCCACCATAATTCTGCGTGTCCCTTCAATCTTGTGACAACATGCTTGACTTTCTTATCCTCTTCGACCTCTTCATAGTCAAAGTATGTATCCAGATCTCTAATCCAATCTAGAATCTCTTCTGGATCCAAGTTTTCCTCATAAAATGGAATGTCCATCTTTCCTTTTGCACTCATCCTGGCAATAACTTTGATCAATCGCTCATTTGATGCATCTTCAGCTGCAACTTCCTCCTCTCGTTTAGCCTCTATTTCACTATCGGAATCACTAAGATCCCCAACACCTACTGTGCGTCTCTGTGTTGTCTCCATGTCTTCAAATCTTGCTCGGAGATCACGCATTTGTCTTTTCATCTCTGGATTGGTTACCTGCCTGCCTCTTCTTAGCATCTCCCTATCCTCTAGATCAGGTGACTTTCTTTCTCTCCTTGGTGGCATGGTGAATTTCCTTCTTCTCTGCTACAGAAAGCAAAGAAATTTTCTCGCCCTGATACCACTTGATGGCAACGCGGCCCCTTCACCACCCGCAGGTCGGAAGGTCCACGCGCACATGCAGGATCTTCTTCTTCTCACGGCCCAAAGAACTCAAATGCTCTTTTATTTCCCTATCGGGAAATCTTCTCCCACAGATCTCTTCACGCGATCCCCCCCTTTCTTTACTTATCGGAGGATCAGAAATCGCGGCTTCGCAAGTTCAATGTCGATCACTGGGCTCTCAAATCCCCGAGACCCAATGGCCAGTCAACGCTGACTTCTTTCTTTCCACGATTAGGAATTTCCTTATCGCGATTTCACTACTCGCGATACCGAACACTGTGATTTTCCGAGTCCCGATACCCAACGTGACGAAACTCCGACGCACACGTGCGAGTTGACTTTTCCACCTCCCATCACTTCTATAGGGATTTCGGGATTCGCGGGATCACGCATCCTGATGTCAATGGATCGAGACTTGCCTTTTCCTGATCCTTGATATGGTATGCCACTTGTCCTCCACTAATTCCTGTTGTGGCCCACACAACTCTCTCGTCGGGATATCGCGGATCGCGATATCGCAATTCTCATTGGAACAACTTGGAGCCTCGACTCGCGAATCCCCGATACACAATATCACGTGTAGATCCGACAGTCCTTGTGACTTGGATCGACGACCCTGCCCTCCTGAGCTTTAAACCTTCAGAGGTTCTCGCTGTAACCTCCTTGCACCTCCGCAGGATCTAACGGCCCTCGGAATTTCGCGAAATCTCCCCGAAGGATTTCGATGGTCTGTTCCTCCTGTGATGATTCTGGGAAATAACTGCGTTCCTTTCCAAGGAACTCGTCCGCCTGTTCGCAAACTTGCAATGCTTCTTACCAACCTTCAAAGAACAAATTTGACCTGCTGCCCATCAAAAATTCTGAGGCCTTATCCCTCCTGATCTTTTCCACAGTTTTTTGGTCTTCAGACAGAAAACCCCTTTGCGCGCACTCCTTGCAGAAAATATTCAGTCACGTCAAAGTGTTGAATCTTCCTCGACTCTGCACACGCCTGCAACAGCAGTCCTTCAAAGACTCACTCAGGTTCACAACCCTGAGACTTTCACCTGGCCTGCGCACTCCTTGCACGGCTCCTGTGCCCAACTGCACTTTTGAGATAATGAGAACAAAACTATCTCTATTTGAGCCCCTCTGTCAATGCACTCCTTGCGGACAATTCGACTTCACTCTTTGCAATAATTCTCTAGCTCAAATAGAGAAACAATTGAAACTCATTCCTTCACCCTTTCAGACTTCAATTTAAAACATGAAATCATATACACAACACATGAAAGAAAATGCATAATAGGAAGTAAACATTCATGAGCATATCAACATCAATACACAGATAATTATACACACAACCATGAATTTGAACCAATCTTCTTCTATTAATTCAAATATTAGTACATGGGTGTTCTCTACACAACTCTCTGCTTGCTTTCCTACTCTTCTTGGATTCCTGAATTATGTTACAATGCACAATGAGGGTGTCTATATCCTGTTTCCCTCTTGCGCTCTAAAGCTATCAAATCTAGAATTAAATTTATATTTTCCTGCATTAACTATATTAAATGTCGTCTATCTACTTAAAGGATGAGAGATATCCGCTCAAGGTCCATTTACAATATACAAAGGCGCTCCATCATAAATGACTCATTTAAGATTTGGCGTATCAATTCCAAAGTGTTTCAATATTTGGTGTTGGCTTGTCCAGCTATCTTCCGCTTCCACACTGGCTCGCTTGGCGTGTTGGGAATTCTCCTGCATCAATTTGTGTATGCATTGATTATAGGGATATCAATAAAGCTTGTCCCAAAGACAACTTTCCTACCCCCTTCGTTGATCAGATTGTCGACGACTGCGCCAGAAGTGAAATCTTCTCTCTCATGGATGGTTTCTCCGGATATAATCAAATCAACATTGTTCCCGAGGATCAACATAAGACTACTTTTATTTGTCCATGGGGTACTTTTGCCTATCAGAAACTTCCTTTCGGTCTCAATAACACTGGCAAAAATTTTCAACATGCTATGTCTTATGCTTTCCATGATATCAAGCACATTGTTCAACCATATTTGGACTATTTACCGGCTCATTAAATGCACCGAGTCGATCACCCAACCCACCTCCGAGCCATTTTCGTTCACTGTTGATTCTATCATATACGTTTGAATCCTCATAACTATGTTTTTTGCATGGAATCCGACCGACTTCTAGGTTTTATCGTTTCGTGTCAAGGGATCCGAGTGGATCCTTTAAAGGTTGAGGCAATCCTTAATCTCCCTCCTCCTTCTACACTTCGCCAGTTGCAAATTTTGCAGGGGAAAGCAAACTTTCTTCGTCGTTTTATCCCAAATTATGCTGAGATAAATCATGGATTTACCCGGCTATTAAAAAAGGATTCAGAGTTCATCTAGGATACCATTGCCAACAATGCTTTTGAAGCTTTGAAATTTTCCCTGACACGTGCTCCTCTTCTCTTTCCCCCCGATTACAGTCATGATTATTTCCTTTATCTTGCTTCCTCGGAGTACACTATTGGTATGGTCCTAGTCCAAGAGGATGATGCTAACGACGAACATGTTATCTACTACTTGAGTTGAAGTCTCACACGTACTGAAATCAAGTATTTACATGTCGAAAAAATGGCCTTGGCTGCCATTCAAGTCGTCCAACGCTTTCGGCACTATATCCTCTCACGCAAGACTACGGTGATTTCTCATTGCAACCCTATGCAACACATTCTGACACGTCAATTTCTAGGGGGAAAATACTCCAAATGGATTGTGATACTCCAGGAGTTTGACATGGAATTCGAATGCGCCAAGTCCAAGAAGTCCTTATTTTTTGCTGAGTTGATATGCGACTTTCCCCATTCTGCAACAGAAAATGTAGCAGTTGATTCATTACTCGATGAATCTCTTTTCCTTATTAGCACTGATGATATTTGGTATGGGGATATCATTATATATCTCCAAACCCATACTTTCCAGCCAACTTTGTCTAGTACTAACCGACGTCTCATATGCTATCAATCTTGTCAATACATTATCCTCGGGGATACTCTTTATCGTCGGGGGATTGACTCTATTTTTTTACGTTGTCTAACGTTCGATGAAGCTGAGAAAGCTCTGAATGACTATCATTCTAGAGCCTATGGTGGTCATATGTATGGGTATGCTACTGCCTAGAAGATATTACGAGCAAGGTATTTTTGGCCTTCTTTATTTAACGACTGCATCACCGCCGTTCAAAAATGCCATGCTTGCCAGACCTATAATAATAAGATTTGGTCACATCCTGCTCCTCTTCACCCTGTGGTCTCAGTTGGTCCCTTTGTGAAATGGGGCATCGATTTCATGACATGTCACCCTCACTCGGTCGGGGGGCATGGTTACATTATTGTAGCCATCGATTACTTTACGAAATGGGCCGAGGCGATGCCGAAATTTGACAACACTAGAAAGACCGCAACATTGTTCATTTTTAATCTTGTCATAGCTCGTTTTTGTGTTCCCCAAGTTATCGTCACTGATCACGGTAGCCACTTTAGGAATTTTATGGTGTCCGAACTTACGGAAAAGTTGAGTCTTCACCATGATAACTCAACGCCCTATTATCCACAAGCCAATGGACAAGTCGAAGCGATTAACAAAGTTCTCATAACTATGCTCCGGCGAATGATAGGGATTCATAAAACAAGTTGGCACAGAATGTTATTTTTGGCATTGTGGGCGTACCGGACATCCATCAAGTCCGCTACTGGGTTTACACCTTTTCGGTTAGTTTATGGTGTGGAAGCCATTCTCCCGATTGAATGCGAGATACCCTCTTTAAAACTAGCTGTTGAACTCCTACCCAACACTTTTGCTGAGGAAGAACATCTATTGTATCTTATGCGATTATATGAAACTCGACGTGACGCCACCCTAGTCATAGAAGCTCAGAAAAAATGTGTCAAGGCCCAATACGACATGCATGTCAAGCCTCACATTTTCTCCAAAGGTGATCTTGTTCTTCTTTATGAACAAGATCGAGATATGTTAGGAGCTGGGAAATTCGAAGCCATGTGGCGAGGTCCCTATATCGTTCAATGAGTTTTGGAAAAAGGAGCTTATGAGTTAGTAGATTACGATGGTATCCCTTTGAGTGAACCTAAGAATGGGTTGTACTTGAAGAAGTGCTATGCATAAAATCATCTGTGCACGAGTACTTGTATTTTTATTGTATCATACTTCTTGTGTGTTACTATAGCTTTCTTTTGTCATTATCTAGTCTCTGCCCTTATGTGACATTGTGTTTGATTTCTAGATGTTGGAGTCTTTGCTACCCTATATTGGCTTCGCTGATGGCTCTAGCCGTAGTACTTAGAACCTTGCTTCCACTGCATGGGCAATTTATGCCCCCACAAATGAACTTGTCTCCTTAGGAGGTGTGTGCCTCGGTCGTGCGACCAACAACATTGCAGAGTATAGCGTCATTATTGAATTATTGGTTGATTCTATATCGCTCGGAATTCATCATTTGGTTGTGCGACTTGATTCGCATCTTGTAGTACTATAGTTAAGTAATGTCTATACTATTCAAAGTCCTACTTTGTTACGGGTGTATTTGTGAATTCGCCTCTTGGAACGTTATTTTGATTATATTGAATATCAACACATTCCTAGATGTCTAAATACATTAACAGATGCATTGGCTAATTATGTATTAGACAGACATTTGAATCATTTATAAATCAATCAAATCAATATTCACACAATACAAGGTAAACCAGTAGAAGCCGTCTATATATAATGATCAAAAGAGTTTTTTACAAAAAGTTTGTCCGAAGACCAAAATGTCAAAATTTGAAGCTCATAACTTCTACAAAGTGATGTCATGGATGACATTCATGGTAACACATGACTACCCGAGAAACTCTATGGAGCAGTCGACTCATCGAGCCTGACACTCCTACAGTATGATGTTGATCGTGTCGTGGAACCTCTTCAAGAGGCATGTCTGGAATATCTACGGTTAGGCCCTCTAGATTTTGTTCCACTACTTGATAATCCTCGGCATATTGTGGCACTGTGGCTACCTCTCCTCGCCATTGAATGGGAGAAGTACTAGGAGGTCGATAAGGTCCAACATCTGTTTCATCAAAAATGATTTTTGTATTTAGTCTTTGGACGAACTCATAAAACAAAAACATTTGAATATGATTAAAATTCACAAAAACATTTAAAAAGAAAAAACGTGTGTACTTCTTACCAAGTTCCCCCCACTGAGCATCCTCTAGCAATACTAAGTTCGAATCTCCTCAGAAATCCAACTCGGAATAAGAATAATCGTCAACCATCAACATCTATGGTTGAAGCCAGTCAAAGAAGGTATCATCATACTTGATGATCGATCCAGCTATGTGTCGGGCCATAAGATGACACCATCTCAGCATCCTTGGATCCCTAGGAGCCAATAAATTCCACTCAACCTGCAGCCTCAGTAATGGAACCCTCTCAAGGAAGAAGGACACTAGCAAAGATCCGTACCCGAATTGCTTCAGGTTGCCTCGTCTGCATTTGGTCAACTGCCTTTTTACACTATGAAGCGTTGCATCTTCCCAGTTGAAAACCTGAGGTTCAATACACTCGATGGCATACTGGAAGTAACTCTATAGCACCATGTGAGGAGCATAACTCCCAGCCATCCAAGCTATGGTGAATAGGATAGTACGGAGGGTCAAATCTCATACCCCCCAAATAGCTACTTTTCCTTTCTTTCTCTCTGCCTCGGGAACATAGTGTAAATGACAATACTCACTCATGGGCAACCCACCACCTTTGCTACCAGTCAGGATCACATATTACCCCCACATGAAATACCTGTTGATCGGGATCCCACATACGCACCAGGTACTCTAATAACCTGACTTGGGCCCTCATGCCCGGGATACGGAAGTACTTCAGGAGGCCACAGTTTCTCAAAGCAACAATAGTAGGTGGATGATTTCCAGCAATTGCATTGTCTTCTTCGTTCTCCCTTTCACGCCATTCAAGAACCATTTTGATGGCCAATTATCTGCATAAGAATCACAATAAGAAAAATAGCAACTATATTCATGATTTGGTTCTCTTTCATTGGATAATTTTTTTTTTTTAAATTGAGCTTTGCAGTTCTCCCAGGTGCCCTTTGTGCACAGTGAGAGAACCTCGTAGGCTTTTATGGACTCACCTACGAGAATCACCCATTCTCGCAGGTCCCGTGTAGCCCACCTGCGAGAATGGTTGAGCGCAAGTAGGGCTCATAAAATCAACTTAAAAATGGATTTTTAACCAATGAAAATGAAAATTTAAACCATGAAAGAGAAGAAGACAAAGAGCCTACCTTACTGTCACTGACAGCTCGACGAATGGATGCTCATAACTCCCACAATCTGACACCGAACTTCAAGGGTAAAAGAGGGGTTTTGGGGCTCAAATAGTGGAAAAGTGAAAATGATGTGGTAAAAAGAGTTTTTACTCCTTTTTATTTACTTTCACTATGTCATTTGGTTTTTTATGATTATTTATTTATTAAACCCTAATCCCTAATGTCCTTTTGAGTGTAACTTTTGCAGGCGTAATGACTTTGATGGTCATTATAGGGATGCAAACATATTTTTTTCTTTGTCATCGCTTGTTTTGATTGTTTTTTATGGTTTTTGTATAAAACCTCGAGCATGGTTTGTGTCCATTCTTACGCTCAAAAATACATGAGAACGCGATCGAGCATACATTTCTCACTTTTTCAGGCTCAACAAGGTTATACGAAAAAGGAACCCCCTGGAGTCCTCTTTAAGCTCTTTTCAGACTCTCTAAACATGAAAAGATCGTCGAGCGACCTTGCTATTTTCACGCTCGATAAAGTATCTGAAGTAAGCATCTGGTGAGCGATAATTTATCTCTTTTTCGGTCTCATCTAGACCATTTTACGAAAAAGGAACTGAGAGAGTTCTCTTTTAAGTGTTTTTCCAGACTCTATAATCATGAAAAACCTTCGGGTTTTCTATCTTTGGACTCGTTAAACAAACATCGACAAACTCGTAATGGGACCAAACCACTCCTTCTTAGGGTTCGTTAAACATACTCCGAAGTACTTATCCGAAGGATAAGCTTATATCAACAAGCATATGTTATCCTCCTCAAGCTTCCATAAAAATAAAGAGGTACTCGCCAGAAATGGTGGGGGAAAATTTGGGAAAGGGATATGTTTTCATCTTCGTATTGAATGGAAGTAAGTGTCTCTCTTGAACATGACACCCCCTATTCATCATTTGAAGCCAGTTTGGGAAATCCATTTGCCTCTCATTCGATTTACTACAAGGTCATTCCATGTGTCATTTTTGAGTCAATGTTGCCAAATCATTGGCCGTGTCGTTCATATGTTCAAGAGAAGTCCATCTAAAACCTCTATTGAGTCGGCCATCTGCAGTTGTTCATTCTCTCCGTGTCGGCCTTCCTTATGTCCGGTTCAATTTGCATAATACTCTGTTTCACCTTCGAAATTTGTTACTCATTTCGTGTCATTGATGGGGGATACATCAAGTCCCTCCTGTGATGAGTTTTGTTCCGTCGACTTCAGCTCATTATTCGCAATCAAGACTTAGAAATGTTTTGGTACCTTGGAGCTTGCATGCCTCAATGGCAGGTTTCCTCACTTTCGACAGTGGGTTTTGATCATTGACCCCTGATCGAAATATTCCATCGGATGTTCAACTTCAAATCATTCATTCAAACTTGATGGATTGTACTAGATTACCTTGGGAGTCATTGACATCAATGGTGATTTCCCTTGAACTTGTTAACGGTTTCATCAATGACTGGTAATCAAGTGGTTTCTGCCATGTTCGACTTCAACACCTGTAATCACATGGATAGATTCGTACTTTGGGCGACGAGATAGAACACCATGGATATCATCTCTTTGTCCAGGTTGAGATGGAGTATGTATAATATGTGACACATAGATCCACTGTGTATGTCTTGTGGCTATGTCGTCCCAATTTGAAAATTTTCGCGTAGATCCACAGTGTATTCCTGGTGGCTATGCTATATTTTGATGGCATGGATCCATAGTGTATGATTGGTGGTCATGAACTATGTCTACAATGTCATCCGTCTACGATCTGAGTATGGGAATGCCTACCTCAGAATTGGTATATATGATATTCTGCAGATGCTTGGTTGTTTGCAGGTTTCTGATTAGGTGTGCTTCTGGTTTCCGACACACACATACAGATTACAAAGTCTTTCGGTTGTCACTGGTTCCAGCCTCATACTTTGGGGGGCATTCTGTTACCCATGATTTTAGTCATCATGATGGTGTATTAATGATGGTGTACTCAGGCTCTTCATAAGAACTTTCTCCAGAGAAAACTTACTTTCATCTCTTCCCAGAAAACTTATTTTTGAAGAGGGTTTGTAGGCTGCTAGTATCCCAGGGTGCGAGAATGCCTGATTCTCGTAGAATTCCTTAAGCCAGGGTGCAAACTTCTCGCACTGTGTTGAATAGCCAGGGTGCGAAATCTTCCTAAAGCATGGGAAAAGATAAATTCTCGATGTTTCTAGAAGGGAATCTTCTAGAAGAATGGGTTGGCATTCGAATGGCTATCCTTGTACTAGATTCCCTGATATTTTGGGATCATTCTTATCCAAGTAACTATCTCATTCTATCCTATATATTGAGGTAATTCTCATGGAAAAGGTTAAGCAAGATTCATTGGAGAATTGGTGAAAGAATTGTGTGAAGGACTTAGCTTGAACAACAGCTTGGAGACTCTAGCAAGTCTATCAAGAGGATTTGATCTTCTTCATGAAAGGACTGAGCAAGTGTGTGTGTTGGAGCCAAGATCCATCGAAAGGAAGCTTGTGACATAAAGGTGATTAGGTTTTAATCTTCACTTTCAATCAATATGATACAGTGGCATGTCCCTTTCACATAAATCTATTCTCACTTTATTGTGTAATTCCTTGATCATACACATAAGTTGACTGTTGAATATATTTTGGTATCTTCACTTTGGTTGGTTTGTGTTGTCTTGGTATTGACTTCACGAGAGCACCAGAGAGAAGTGGGAGCAACATAGACCCTAGGAAGCGATATAAAGGTATGTTACTTGTTCCTTCCTACTAGCTAATTCAATGGTCAAAACTTAGAGAAAGAGTCATGTCCTGTCCTGTTTTGTTCTAGATCCAGGTGGATATAGGGAGATATATTAGTGTCTGCACCTACCGATTAGTCCGATAACAGGTACAATCCCAATACATATGTCATGTCTTTCCTCAAGAATAACACCTTACATCTCCTCCTCCGCCTCTTCCTCTACCTCTAGGAAAATAACTTCTACCCCCACTGTAGCTTTCGTGAGAAATTCCTCCTCTCTTAGAGTGACTATGTGGTTTCTCCACCTCATCTCTGGGCTTCTGTGACTTATCTTGGGAAACTCATTTTCCTTTGTTCAAGCTTCGGCCCCGTTTCTGCTGACTCTAATTTCTAGCCAACTTCTCTTCTTCCTTCAGTTCCATCTGATACACGTCTTCAACCATTCTGATTGTTGCCATACTAATCTCATCCTAAATTTCATATATCAGACCATTAATGTGTCTGGAAACTTTATCTTTATCTCTTTCCCTTTGTCTAGCACTAATGTTTAGCTTTTATAACTCCTCTGTGTACTCCTTCATAGTCAATCCAATCTATCACAGGTTCTTCATCCTCTTGAATGAATTTATCTGGTAATCATTTGGCATGAATTTCGCCTTCAACTTCTCTACCATTCGATCCAAAATCTTGATCTTTTTTTTTTCTTTGCTCCTTATGTCGGCCTATATTTCATCCCACCACCATGATGCATGTCCCTTCAGCCTAGTGACAACATGTCTTACCTTTTTCTCTTCTTCGACATCCTCATAGTCAAAATACTTATCCATTGCTCGAATCCAGTCAAGCAATTCCTCGGTGTCTAAATTTCCTTCATACATAGGGATGCCAATATTTTCTATGGCACCCAATTTGACAACCTCTCTCAATAAGAATTCTTCCACAACATTCTCAACTATAGCTTCTGCAACCTCTACGTCTTCCATTTCTACCTCACCGACGTCTCTAGCATCTGACGCTCTCCTTTGAGTTGTTTCCATGGAATCTAGCCTCACACACAATTCTCTCATCTCCCTTTCCATAGCATTGTTGGATACAATTGGATCAACACGTCTCCTGGGTGGCATTGTTTTGACGTTGATCTTTCTCCATACAAAAGTCAATTCTATATTCTTCTCTGATACCACTCTGGCACAAATCGCTTCCCTCAAAAGGGATTCTTGACCTCTCGGTCTTAGATTGTTTGGATTTCTGAGTTGGACTGACTGCTTGGGTCCCAACAGGAACTCGAAACAACGTTACCAACACACAAGCTCTCCTGCAAGTGACCACAGTTGTGACCGTGGGTCTACCTTCTTCGCGGTTCAGACTTCGGGGATATCCCGAATCCTTTCTTCACTCCTTCCTAATGTGCTCAGCTCTGATTCTCCAAAATTACGCCACGTGTCTCCTCATATTTGTCGGCCCCACAATGGTTGGGACTTCACAACCCCGTGAAACTCTAGGCCTTTCACTCACAACCTCTAATCTCCCATTTCCTAAACTCTTGGATTTCGTTGCCATGTGGTCTCCTATGATCAACAGTCGGGATTGAATCGTGACTTTGGACTTCATGACCCAGTCTTCGTCAAGTTCCCAGCTTGTCAAACTTCGAAGTATTGAAACACTTCACATTTATCCTCCCTGTAGCCCTACCAGATCCAACCCTCTGGAATCATTCGTCCCCCCCCCTGAGAATGAATCTTGCACTCATCGGCCTTGAAAATAAATTCAAGGACTCCTTTCCTTGAAGATTTTTGTCACTCTCCCTCTTGATATTTCCTTCTTGATTTTCTGTTGAACAATCTCTCCGACCCTTAATTGAATTCTCGGCCTGTGCACACTTTGCAACAAAATTGCATCAACACTCAGTCCTCTGTGAATGATTTCACACTCCTTGCGATGGTTCTCCAACTGTTTCTATCCCTCGTGACTGAATCACGCTATCCTTCCTAATATTTCGAGTCTGAAAACTCTGTCATGCACTCCTTGCGGACATCAATGCACTCCTTGCAGGCGTATGAGTTTCACTATCTCTTCTGAGCTTTCGAGTCAAAGAAAACTTGTTCAATGAAGAGAAATGATTGAAACTTATCTACTCCTCACAATGACTTATACATTCAACAAAGCAAATGCAGTCATGGATTCAAGAATAGAAATGACAAGAAATTGACAAAAATAATAGAAATTCTACCATTCATTCAGATAGACACGTACCCATACACATTTGGGACAATATATCTTCGTTATATTTATCCAACTAAAACTTACATACATACATTGTTCCTCACTACTCCTTAACCTATACAAGATAGATTCATATGTTTCTCGGTTCTCCTTTCTTCACAGCAACTATGATGATCAACAACAGCTGAAAACCATCAACAACCATCAACAACCCTCACTGAGCAATATTACAAATATTTATATAAAGAGGTTCTCTTCGATCATTCCCTCCAACTACTCTATGCTACCTTAAATGGAATTAAATGATATCAACTACTTAATGCCTATTACAATAAAATATTGCGTTAGACAGATAAGAGCACAAGCTCCAAATCCGTACTGCGATCTAATGCATAAAACATAATACATTCCCCCATCATATTTCATGATGGATTAACCTTCAAAAATTTAAACACATTCATAACTCAAAAAGTTTTGTGAGGTATCTCATTAATACATTGATCAGTTTGAAATTCAAAATATTTCAAAATGTGCGCTAGTGCGCCTAGCTGTCCTCCACACTTGTTCTTTGTTGGCGATGCTCGTGCATCATAATAGAACCAATATAGGTAAAATAACATATATATATTACAAATATATTTGATAGCTACGAGATGAAGATGGGGTAATTTGAGAATTCGTAGAGAAGATGAGCTTGGTGGAATGGTAACAATGATGACCACTCCTACATTCATGCACTACAATACTCATTTCACACAAGGAAATGATAATACCATGTTAACCTCAAGACTAGAACCACTTTAACATACGATACAAAGTTCATCGTTGAACATAATTAAAAACCAATCAACAACAACAATACAAATGATTGTTGATAACGATTTTAATACCATCATTAGCGTACTTAACATAAATAGATAATCTCTATGGTAACAAATCGACGTCGGTACACAATGAGGATAGACTCCTCTCCTGACTCATATTGTTATTCCACTAAACTCTATGTCCTTGGAAATTGACAACTGGGTAATGCTACAAACTCAAATAAATCCAAGTCTAAAGTGGACAAGGTGTTACAGAGGACGGTAGCAATTTTATTGACAAAGGGAGAATCATTCTTACAGACTTTGGAAGGCAAGACAAACATATGTCAGGATTACTTCCCATTGCCACTAAGTACTGGAGCTTATGATAAATAAACAAAGAGGACTATTTTTCCTCAAGATTTCGGATATAAAAGTATGAAATCAGATTATCACACTAAGAAAACTCAACTAAAAAGTGCAATTAACAACAACATCCAATTAACTTCATTTATTTCGAGGCTGCAAAAAAATTTGTAGTGATCTTCACGATAGCCAACTTAAGAATCAATGCTTCCTTTACACAGCGACCAAATACGTCTCACAATCCGAAATGAAATCTAACTTTAACACGACTAAAGAAAAGATAGAGTTCAAGCTCTGAAATTTATGGGTAGTAGACATATGAATGGTTAAGTCTAGGTATAAGTCTCAAATGGAACGACCATATGAAATGGTCCGATCCGGGAATATGGGTTAAAATACAACAAAACACTCTATTCTAAAGTCTGACCTATAATTTAAAAAGAATGGTGATCTTACAACTCTTAAATTTCAAGTGTGTAGTTTGTAAAGGAAACAACCTTTCACTTATCAAATCGGGTTTGTAGTTTGGAAAGGCAACAACTCTTCTCTTATCAATTAGGTATGTAGTTTGGAAAGACAGTTGTTAAAGAAACTCTTTGTTACTGAAAGGCAGTTAAATTTAAAAGACCCTACAAGTTCTAGTTTCATATTAGCAAGAAAAGGTAAATCATAAAGACTCAACGAATTTCCAATCTAAATTTTATTATGATTTACGAAGATCTTACAAGATTCAAAGATCAGATTGCATATATACTTTTTACAGCGTCCCAGTAAAACCATAATCGAGAGTTGTAAATTAACTCGCGATGACCAAGACAATTTCCAACTCAACAAATGGTAAATTAATCTACTGGGACCCAAGCAAAAAATTCAGGAAATCATAAACGATTATAATGACCAAGTTGGATCTAAATTTTGAAATGAAAAACTTTTAAAGAGACAACGATGTCCCAATTCTGGTTGTCAAAAATTACAATGGAAAAACAATTTAAAATTTCTGGAATGGTACGATATTACAAGATCCAAATTATTTCTAAATCACATTTGGACGGACAACGAACCCACACTTTTTCGTAGTCATGAAGCAAACTTAAAATACACGAACCATTTCAAAAATAGGCTCATGGATTGAATAAATTGTTGTACCGATCCCATAATAATCTATTGTTGAGATTTATATTGGTTATAGTGATCAATACAAAAATAGTTCCATAATTTCGATACAACTAAGTGAGGACAAATAATTTTTTAATACACAATTTTATCATTGTTATAATAATTTTTTCATAATATAAAATATTGGAACTGATGTAAATGGTGGATTGAGGATGTCCTCCAAAGTCTTTCACTCCTTCTCTTTTCTCTCTTGTAAATCACGGAGACTTCACTGGTATCTCCCAACCAATTCTAGGGGTACCCTTCTTCCCCCTTATCCCCCTAAGTCACAAATGGGCCACACACAAGAAACCAACAAAAATAGCTCCAAGGCTTGCCTTGCAAGGAAGAGCTTCCACTCTTTCCACAAGCTTGGTATCCCAACTCTCATAAGTTAAACAAAGTCCACAAAATTTTGGCAACATAACATTACAAATAAATAAGTGAGATCCATTTCCCTTATACCCCATTTGTTTTATATAAATTTCTTCACTCACACATGTCCTCATGCACAAATAATTAACTTTTTAGATTAAATTAATTAATATTATTCACCCACACACTTGTCACACTCTCCCCAAGTTGCATAAGTAATTACCATTTTTATTTTATTTAAAAACGTAATTTCCCTCACACTCCCCGATGTGTTCCTATTTTCGCTCTTAGTTGTCCCTTTGTTCCCCAATTTTTCATTTAATGATTGTATCCTAACAAGATATTAGTTAGATTTGGATTAGGAGTCTTCTTATAGTTATACTAGTGGTATGTTGACTAAATAGTCTATTCCATGTGTACTCCTATTCTCTCATATTATTATTTCTTCTATTTTTAAAAATCCATTTTATTCATTCCATGCACACATGTGAAATTCATCCAAATTTTTAACTTTATTCCCCCCCCTTTTTTTCCCTCGAGTTTAATTATTCTCAAGTCTTTTAACCCATGTCATAATAATTCATGTAGTCCTTTATTTAATTTATACTTAGACCTAGTCTTAGACTTAGGCTTTATAATTAAATTTTTTACTTTTTAATTAAATTATTTTATTCCAACAAAGTCTAATCATTTCAATGTTTTTTTGGCCACCTATATTTATTGACTTGAGCTTTAATTACACGGCATTCCCTTCAAGACGCACCTTCGTGATTCAAGGGTGCCACTCGCCTTAGACTAGTTTTGGCAGTTTGTCCAAACCTTGGAGTCAACAATCCATTTGATCGACCTTGTGAGAGACTGAGGGATTCTAAAGAATAAGGACTCCAACTTATTGTGTGCCCCTTAGAAATATTCATGAGTGATTTTCTGAGTCTTCCCTCATGACATTGTGGACCTCTCAAACTAGGTAATCATTAACCTACAGGTCATGGTAGGAGTGCTAGTAGTTTGTGACAGGGATGCTGCCACACCTCTCCCTCAAATGTCTTGTACCTATGCATGACCCCTTTACTCCTTATGTGAATTGGATTAGAAAGCATCGTGAAGCTTGGATTCACTGAAAAAATCAATGTCAATAATCCATATACATACATCATAGTGAAATCAATCATATATCACATCTGCATAAAATTAAATACTCAAACAAATACAATCCACTCCCTAACTCAATCTGGAGTCCAAGGGAGTCCATTGATGCCATCAACATCCATAACTTGTCATGTGTCATGCACACTCATGAAAACTCATCAATAGTATTCCTCAAAGAATAAATCAATAAAAGTGTGCTCAGTGGAGTGGGATGTTACATTTGGTTTTCAACATTGGTACAAGACATAGTTATTTTTGAGATTGATGTTTAATATGGCATAAATTGCTATGACAAAATAGACCCTAGGTCGCAATGACATGTTCTCTCATTTTTACTGTAATGGTTTATCAAACCATCTCCTTTGTAATAATAGGGTTGAAATATCAATGCCTTGATTAATATAAGTACAAACTTTTATTATATGGAAAAAATAACATCATATGACTTTCATGTTTAATATTTAAAATGGTTTCTCTCCTATTTGTATTCTACATATATATTTTGCATACAAGAGATATATACAAATCCTAGAGTTTTTTCTTTATAGTCATGTTCTTTATAGTCATGTTATTTATAAACATATGGATAAGGATTGATTTATTTTATGAGTTTTTTTCTTCTAAGAATTTCAATACTTTCTTTTAAATATAGATAGAAGATAGTTCTCTCTATTTGAACAATTTTCAGTGTAACTACTACAATATATGTTCATATTTTATATTCTAGATACGCGATATGTTAGTGGAGTGTTGAACGTGAATGAAGTTTGTTGGGTTGAGGAGGTTATTAGGTGGAGTCAAGAGCTAACCAAAAAAAGGTTCATAGCAATGTGAAAAGTGCCCACCCCCACCGATAGAATCTCAGTAGTCTGGGTGTAGCAAGACATCCAAATGAAAGCGTGCTCGAAATCGCTGAGAGTTGGATGGATGGATAGAGAGGCCAAACATCACTAACCGGAAGGAAGGAAGTTCACTTGAGTGAAGTGGCCCGAAGTGAAGTTCACCCCCACTTAGAACAACTGTCCTAGACCAGAGAAAATGAAAGAAACTTTTCCGACCGACCGACCGGTAGTAGGACTGTGGGTGATCCGATACGTTGGGTTGAATTATGCCCCGCACACAATAGTCTCATATAATCTTTCACTATTATATATATGAATCTATTCTATATACATGAAACTTATTAGTTGAAACAAAGGTAAATAACACTAGAATTGTTTTTTTAAATTCATATTAATTTTCATTTTTGTAATCATATACTTATCACTGTTGTTAAAATTGTTGATTCAAAAATTGATTCGATACCTCTGTACTTATCATTAATGAATGTCATGACATCACCATTATAAGTTGAAACTCTAAAAAGTGGATTACTAAACACCAATTCTTCTATAACAATGTTTGACATCTTCTAAGGACAATCAATCACTCTATAGGTATACATTACTACTCTCACCATTTTTTTAAAAATTACTTTATACATTAATGACTAGCATAATTACTCCTTTTTTATTATAAATTTTCTTGAACATTAGATTTATTGAAATCTACTTGTATATAAATAAATATTTATATTTAAGACTATGTCATCATGTAGAAATGATTCCTTCACTCAAGATTTCTACATAATCTTATACCAATTCTACTATGTCCTCATATAAACATATATGTTAGGGTTCCTCTTTGATTATATATATATATATATATCCATTTTAATCTTATATATACACATTAATATTATTATCAAAGTTGCATACAAACTATATATTGTGAAACCCAACTATAATATTAGTCAATACTTTGATCATATAATGAATATGTTTTTTCATGTGTTACTCTCAAATTAATTACAAATTGTATCCATTAAGTCGAACCCACCTAGGAATTCTAATGCCATACTCTAAGCCACTTATACTATTTGTTTAATGATTCCCATTTCCTAAACGTTAACGTTTATGTGTGTATAGTTATTAAGGTAATGGGGTTTGTGTGGATCGAATCCATACCGTTCCTTTAAATTTCTTTCTTCTCTATGGATTTTATGGTACATAACTGAGTGTCATACACCACAACGATGTAATCCACGTAAACACCACTGATGGAGTTTCAATCTTCCAACCAATCACATATTAATGAATATTCCAAGTGTAGGTAAGGTTTGTATCAACGTAGAGTGCCATTCAATACAATTTCTTGTGACAACTAAGGTATGTGATTTCGTTCGTATTTGGTGCCATTAATATCATGGATAAGAGTATTATTACTCTTCTAGGTTCGTTTTGGTTATCAAGATTTTGGTTTTGTTCTGGGTTTATTATACATCAACACAATTCGTTCTGATTTTATTATACATCAATGCATTTCATACTATTTTTTTTTTCTTCCATGATTGTAACATGRAAAAGAAAACGAGGAAAATATTACCAGGCTTGGATTAGATCCATCMTGGCTACTGATAGCACGGTCGAYGTTTAATAGTTCAGGTATYATTGATACCCTCCTAACCCTCAATTTTCTTCTATTTATTAATTTCATGGCATCTACATATTATYGACTTAGTGAATATGCCATTGTTAAATTTTATATGCAAGAAGGAATCTAATTATATTCGAAGGGTAAAACCCTCGACCCATAAATGGGATTTGTGAGTTATTTTCCACTAATCCAGAGGCAATGACTTCCCATATATCTTTAAGTATTTCTCTATTGAAATACATGCGATATCGCTGTAGAATATTTTTATTGGCTCTTGGTTTCGTTGCAGGGGTTAATTACAAGCTTGAGATGGTTTTCCCTTAAAAGAGTTCATACAAAGTTACAGTGATRTGTAACGACTAACGTGTAGGATCAAATATCACCGGGTCATCACCTTTAATGCAAATGTAAAGATGTAATTTCTCGTATCTGTTTCTTCCATAGTTTGTAGCCAAGATATGTCCATACTATTTCTTGCTTGGCTCTTCTCCATTCACGCTTCACGGGACTGTAACAAGATATTTTGAAACTCATTAACATAACTTTTTTTAATATAACCCAGACTCATTTCTATATTGCGTCACAAGGGTTTGTTTTGAAGTTAACATTATATTATTATCTTTTAAAAAATTCATCATATCCTCCTCAGTGAAGCCGATGAAGCTACAAACTAACAAATTCCATGCTTCCCATTACTTATATTTAATGTAGTGGATTCTTTCTGGATTAACCAGATTAGATTTATGGTTTTAGAGACCCTTTTTTTACAGTCATAAACATTTTAAGTTTGTGCTCCATTTATTTTAAAAGGAAATATATGAAATTCATCTCTAATTATCTCCACAAATACAAATATCTCCACAAATACAAATATTTCAAACTCGCAAAAAATAATTCCAACTAGGGTTTCTGTACTATGCTTCATGGTTTTATTTCATGAACTCTCTTATATTTTTATAAATCCATATTTGTACGTGTTCTGCATTAAAATCTTTAGTTAAAATCACCGTGCTAGAGACCAATATATATATATATATATTTCCCGTGGTACATAGAAAAATGATTTACTAAAGCAATATCATCTTCAAAGAAAACCCAATCATTTATAGTTCATATATTACAACGAGATTCATAGTTCTAAATACTATTAGTACCATTAGAACTCTGGGTGGGATTATTTTTCTTTACTAATGCATCAGAATGTATATTTTCATGCTACTAAAAATAGGTTATGTGTGTACTCAAATAATTACATTTCAGTACAATATCCTTGCAAATAAAAAAAACAATTGTCTCTTTTTTGGTTCTGTAAATATTTATCTACAATATTTTCTATATAATGCATAACATTTTACTAGCATTATTTAACTCCTAACATCCAATAATATATATAAACAAGATTCATCTTTCATCTTTATTTATGCTATAATAAATCTCTTTTTTTTTTTTTATAGACTTTTTCTTATCACCCACAAGCTTAATTCATTAATTCATAGGGACTAAAAATTTCAATAACCCTTTTCTAGCAAAACCAGAACTTGAATCTTTCACAAAACCATGAAAATTCAATTTCTTCACACAAGTACTCAGCATTGTTTTTCCTCTTATGTTAAGAAGTAGAAAAAATAACTTCCCTAAGTATTTATTTTCAAGTTAGCCTCATCCCTAACCCTACGGAATATTCTTGGACTAACTTATTTTTATCGCGTTCCCTCACCTCCCACATATTTGGTAGTAGGTTTATACTTGTCCTCCTAGAAAATATTTACAATGGTGGTTTTTATCCCTTTTTACTCTCCCATGGATTAGGGATACTTGTCCTCCTAGAAAATATTTACAATGGTGGTTTTTATCCCTTTTTACTCTCCCATGGATTAGGGATTATTCCTTTGTAAGTGAATTCTCTCATCAATTTGTCTCATGTTAAATAAAATAAATTGAAAATAACATTTACAAAAATATTGGGCATCATTAATGTTTATGATGATATAAATTTAACTTGAGTCCTTTCTCAAAAAAACCTTCATGAATTATAAATAACGAGAATTAAAATTTCAAATGTTCATAAAAAAGAGGATATTACATCCTTTCCCCCTTGGATTGAACATTTTTCTTGGTGTTGCCTAATGAGCATCTCATCTCTAGAGAAGAAATGGATAATCTTTCCTCGTAGCTTCTTCCATTTCCCAAGTGGCCTCCTTAGGACTAAAGTGCCTCCACTGCACTTCATAGTTTTCATCTTGTCGAAAATGCATAACCATGTGGAACTCGCCTTTTAGTTCCACCTCGATCATGATTACAGTTAACAATCTGAGATACATAACACACATTTATTTAGAAATGAGACATGAAATAAATTGTATACTTTCAGATTGGTTGGTAGTGCACGTTGGTAGGCTATTAGTCCTACTCTAGCAAGTACTTCAAAAGGTCCACAATACCATGGTGATAACTTGGAACTTTCCCCATGTTCGAATGAACTATTTATAGGTTTTACATTTAAGTAAACATGTTCTCCAACATTAAATTTTGTATGTACCCTTTTTTAATCTACATAAATTTTATGTATGTCTTGTGCCTTTTCTAAGTTATGTTTTTCTTTCTAGAAAACTATTTCCATTTCCTTTAACATGTCTGGTCCTAGAATAAGTATACTAATGGGGATATCCCAACTAATCGGGGTTATGCACCTTCTACTACACATCATTTCAAAATGAATCATTTTTAAAGAAGATTGGTAACCATTGTTTTATATAAACTCAACTAGATGTAGGTAGTCCTCCCACTTTGCTAGGAAATACATTACATACATCCACAACATACCCTCAACAATGTGGTTAGTCCTTTTGGTATGACTGTTAGTTTCATGATGATATACAGAACTTAGTTGAGTTTCCAATCCACTAAACAAAGTCTTGCAAAAGTTGGAGTTAAACTTTGTATCCATGTGTGAGATGATTGTATTAGGTAATCTGTGCATTCTGAAAGCCTCTTACATAAAAATATCTGCAATATTTATGGCTTTGTAAGTAGACTTTACCAGAATAAAATGTTCATCTTTGGTAAGTTTATCTATCATTACCATTATAGAGTCATTTTGTTTTCTAGTTGTAGGTAAACATGTAATAAATTATTTACTAATCACGTCCCATTTCCACTCAGTAATGATTGTAATGAGCCCAACGTCATGACTACCAGCAAGGCAGAAAGTGCAATTTTTTTTTTTAGGGTTTTAGGAAGAAAGGTAACGACGACAACATTTGAACCACACAACTGACAATGAACACCATGAGAGCATATCAGGCAACAGACAACAACGATTAACAATAGCACATCGAGCAACTGGGTGAAACATGCGGAAATCAAGGACAAACAGCAACGACTACCCGACCGACACAAACACGATGACGCCCATGGGATAAGGGACAACATCCACATCCCGACACAACGGTCTCAATGACCAATAAATAGAACCTCAAAGGCACGCAACCAAGCACATGAAGGCGTTATGACCCAAGCGCTAAAAACAACTTACAACGATCAACAACCCCCACAATGAGATACCCGACCCCGACCAAGTTATCATTCACCGCTATCCAATAGGGCATGCCATGATCCCCTCAATTGGAATCATGTCGTGCCTAGGTGATAAACGCGACAATAACCCTGACACAACATAACCTAACTAGGCCAAGGACTCAAGAAAATCCAACGCGCGAGAAGACCGAATTAACTGACAAGAAGACGATGCCCACACACCCAAGCAACAACTCGACAAGACGCAAGAGGACTACATTCAAAGAAAAAGCGCAAGATATTACCTGACTTTGCCAACAACCCAACTATTAAATGATAAGAAAGATGTCTAAGTGCAAAGGTTGAACTATTACCAAGCTACTAAGGTCATAAATGTTATCTTAATGAGAATTAATATAGGAACTTAAAAAATCACAATGCACTTATCAACAATTATAAACTGTCCATTAAAATAAGTGAACTACTTAACATTTTAAAAGTGCTCCACACTACTTATAAAATAATGGACATTGTTGTCTAAATTAACCAGTTTAAATTTTAACCACTCTATGATTTAACAAGTCTAAAATAATCAATCAATAATATCGTATAATAGCATTTCTGTGATATTGTGTAATAGCGTTATTGTCAACAATAAATAAAATGTTACAGTATGTAATTTAAATGTTATAGTCTATATTACACAAGTCCATATTTTAAGAATGTTAACAATATTTAAGTTATTATTCATGATATTAACTCACTATCCACTAAAAGAATTAACAATGTAATTAAATGACCAGGAATATCACTATAGTACTTTGTCTAATTAAAGAGTTAATTATATTTATAGATGGCGTGTAAGTAGTTGTGAGGTCATTTGCTAATTAGCAATATAAATGAATGGCAAGGAAAATAACATAATAGCTCTCTCAAAAAAAAAGTTAGCCAAAATAATAGCTGGCATGCAATTTACTGTCATAAAAATACTAACGGTCAGGCATATACTTGTCTAATAAAATAATTATTGTCCATTGCTATCATATATTAAAATTTTCTGTCAAAGACGGACTGTGAGCAGTCACTCCAAATATAAAAGAAATCGACACCGTCCATTAAATTCAACGCTATCCAACAAATCGTTGTGTAATACACCTACCATTCCAATGCAATCTACGCAGAAGAAGTTGGATGGTTGTCTGATATAAAATAGTTGTTGGTTATATAAGACGATGTTCAACATAAATATTGTCAGCATAATTAATAAAAACGTTGTTAAAATATCAAGGGAAATTCGATGGTATTACAGAATTCATCAACAGGGGTGAAATACCAGAATCTTAGTGCAATCCGTGCAACGTGTCTAACGTAAGGAGGAAGCTGGGCAGGGAGCCACGAAATTCATAATGTGAAGACTAGTAAATGTGACGTGAAGGGTGTGGGCGTGTTGGGTGAAACGCAGTCCATTTATGGTGAAAACACATTGAACAAAAAAATGATTTCTGTAAGACGATTTGGTAAGAAGAAATAATGGGCACAAAAAAACTGATAAATTGTGAAGCAAAGAGAAATGCAGAGAGAAAGAATAGAACAGTATATTGAAATGTATGAAGAAGTACAGAAAGTACAGAATGTACAGAACCTGATTACAATGCAAGAAGGTTGAGCTAAATAGACTCAACA
>JZKD02S0055627.1:1616607-1626828 GCA_000966675.3 Picea glauca | reverse complement strand
TTCGGATGCATACAACTCAGTTCCCAAAATGCAAATTAGTTCGTAGTGACACTACAATTCTAGTTAATGCACAACGACTGTATCAGAATTCAACTCAGGCTTTCCAATTAAATATGGTAGTGAACATAAAAGTTTAAACTTTGGATTTGTAACAAATTTTGCAGCGACTCCTAATTTAATAATTTCAATTAATTACCTAGATCAACAAAATATAATATTCGAGATGTCAATTAAATGATAACTACCACCTACAAACTATTTATATAGTGACCACCATGAGATTCACTGAGGATTCGCATATAAGTTTTTGCAACGATCCCAACAAATTTAAAATCCAGAATCCCACTAATTACACGTTGATCTTAACAATGCTCAACTCAAGAAGTTGAATCAATTTTTTGTCGTGACCCTACAAGTTCTACATTTTCAAATTTACACTTAATTTATACAGAGGCCCTACAAAGGTTTACTTCGTGAAATTGCAATTAGATTTTCCTATTACCAACGAGACTCTAAATTTGGGTCTGACAATAATTTTCACAATGACCACATGACTTATAAATTGAGAATTACAAATAAGTTTTACAAGGTTCTTATGAAAATCTATTTTCAAAATGCAAATAAATTAAGCCAAATCCATACAAACATCTAACTTGGATGAAACATAAAGTTTGCAATGACCATACAGAGTTTTAACTTGGGGTGGCATATAAATTTTTACAAGACCAGATGGAAATCAAATTCGAGTTACAAATAATTGATGACGATCCATTATTTTATTTCCAAAATTCATTTTATATTATGCAGCAATCTTAAAGAATTTCATTACAAGATTGCAAAATAATCTTAGAGACCACACGAATATCAAATTTCGGAAGGAACATATGATTTACGATGACCAAACAAAAATTCAAATTTTCCCAATGCAAAACAGTTATATAACGATCAGTTATATAACGATTCAGATGAATCTCAAACTCAGGTATTGCAATCGAGATTACAACAACCAAATGAATACTAAATTCCAGAATTGTCAATGAATTAACAATGCCCAAATAAAAGATATAAATTTTAGGTCTGCGATATCTTGATGGCGACTCTACGCATTTCCAAATTCTTTGATTCCAATTGACTTGATAGACATCATATAAATTTATAAATTCAATAGATGCAATTTTTTGGAAAGCGATAAATAAATTTCAAATTCTCAGATGTAAACTAGTTGGAAACGAATCAAGAAAACTTCAATGGCCAATTAACACAATCGCTATTCGATTAACTTATAAACATTTTTTTGATCGAGTCCTTCAAATGCTTGCGCTCCTTTTGTTTTCTCACTTTCTAATCACCAAACTTCATCGGCAAATCCTCGCCAATGCTAGGGGTACTCTTCTTCCCCCTTAGACCCCCCGAGCCACAAAGGGGCCACACATAAGAAACCAACAAACAATATCTCAAAGGCTTGTCTCGCAAGGAAGAACTTTCACGCTTTCTACAAGCTTTGTATCCCAACTCTCACAAGTAAAAAAAGGTCCAAAAATTTTTGGCAGCATAACATTACCAAAAGTAACTCAGATCCATTTTCCTTCTACCAGATTTGTTTTATAAAAAAATACTCAATGACACATGTCTTCATGCACAATTAATTATTTTTTTAATTAATCTAATTTAGTATTATTCACCCACACACTTGTCACCCTCTCCCTAAGTTGCACAAGTAATTACCATTTTTATTTTATTTAAAAAAGAAATTTCTCTCAGATTCTCCAATGTTTTCATATTTTGACTCTTAGTTGTCTCTTTTTTTCCCACATTCTCATTTAATGTGTCTCCTAACTAGATCTTAGTTAGAGTTGGATTAAGAGACCTCTTCGAGTTAGAATTAGTGGTAGCTTGAATCAAGATACTATTCTATGTGTACACCTATTCTTTCATGTTTTCATTTATTTCTATTTAAAAATCTTTTTTATTTATTTCATGCACACATGTGCATTTTATCCAACCTTTAAATTTTAATCACCTTTATCCTAGAGTTTGATTTTCTCTCATTTATTTTAATTTATTTAATATTTTTAATTATTCCCTTAAACTTAGACTCAGACTTAGTCTTAGACTTAGGATTAGCCTCTTGTTAGGATCCTAAGATTATAATTTACCAATTAATTCATTATTTTGTTCTAACAGAGTCTGACCATTTCAATGTTTTCTAGGCCAACTAGATTTATTGACTCGTGTTTTTAAATTACACGACATGCCCTTCAAGACGCACTTTCATGCTCCAATGGTACCACTCACCTTTTACTGGTTCTAGAAGTTTGTCTGACCCTTGGAGGGAACACTCCACTCGATAGAACTTATGAGAGACTAAGGGATTCTAAGGAATACGGACTCTGCCTTATTGTATGTCCATTAGAAATATTCGTGAGAGACTAACTTAGTCCACCCTCCTGACATCGTCGAACTCTTGAACTAGGTAATCGTTAACCCACCATTTAGACCACCGCGGGAGTGAGAATAGGATGTGACAGGGACACTGCAACACTTCTCCCTCAAATGTCTAGTTTTTTTTAATGGCCCCTTTAGTCCTTATGTGAGTCATATTAGCAAGAATCGTCAAGCTTGCATCCACTAACAAAGACAATGTTAGTTATCCATACACATAAATCATACTAAAATCAATCATATGTCACATATGTGATAAATGAAATATTAAAACAAATACAATCCACTCCCTCACTCAATCTGAAGTCCAAGAAATTCCATTGATGTCATCAACATCCATAACCTGTCATGTGTCATGCACACTCAGGAAAGCTCACCAATAGCATATGCCAATACATATACATAAAAATAGATATAATTCAAAATACATCATCGTCATCATGTATAACCCATAATCAAAATGAAATCATAATATATGATAACTGGATCAGTTGCACGCAAGTGTCCTGAAAGAATATATCAATAAAAGTGTGCTCAGTAGAGTGGGATGTTCCATACACCCCCTCTTGTTTTAAACTTCATCCTGAAGTTTGTACAGTATATATTATGCAGGTAAAAAAATGAATTTGACATATATCTACATATATAATCTATCAAACAAGTAGGGAAACTATTGACACATCTCATATGCATCCTCCTAGGTAGCCGAGTGTGGACTATAGTTTTCCCACTGGACCTTGACTTGATCAACTATTCAATGCCAGAGTTGTTGAATGAGATGGTCCAGAATGCGGATTGGCTCCACCATGAGAGAACCCTCATCTGAAACCTGTAAAGAACTCATGTTAATAACATGTGATGGATCACTAATATAATACTGAAAAATAGATACATGAAAGACATTGTGTATACACCTCAAAGAATCAAGCAAGGCTAGTTGATAATCCGCGGGTCCCTTCTTTTCTACAACCTTGAAAGGTACCAAAAACCTAAGAGAGAATTTATCACCCTTTGCAAACTTCATCGAAATATTTTGTTGTTTTACCCACAGCAAAAGTTTGTCGCCAACTTCATAATTGCGGTCGACGCGATGAGCATCAACATAACTGTTTTTCTAATCATCCACCTCTTTAATCCTTTATCTTATCAATTGCATATGTTTTTCCATTTCTTGGATCACTGCCAGTCCTACTAGGACCCTGTTAAGTACAAAGAACCTGAATACAAAATACCACAATAATACCAAATATATTTGAATACAATCACCACACAAGATATATGGAACAATATAGAAAACCACCATTTTATTATATCAAACAATTAGGGTAGGGAAAGAACATATAATGGATCTTATTATGGAAGGGATCCTCTCATGTGCACTTGCCTCTTCGAGATAGAATCCTCCTATTGAGATACCACAGACAACATAATAGTTTCCTTCCTACCCCATTACATTATTTGAACCCATTTATATATTGGTACCAACCACCTAAGAACATTCTAGAGGAGGAACATTCTAGTGAATCCTCTTATATTTATTATATCTAACTACCATAGTGGGCCTTATTTAATAAAATAGTGGACCTAGTCCACCTTATATTTAATGGCCTTCACTACCTCTCTAGCTACCTAATAGACCCTATCCTCAAGTCGATCCCAACTCAACGACATCCGACATGGTCACCCATAAAGAAAATCAAATGTTTCCATCTTAATTGCACTATGGTAACTGTTGTTGTATGAAAACTCTATCAATGGAAAAAATCATTCCCAACATTTTTGTTGGTCCATTACATACATACGAAACATATCCTCCAAAATATGGTTCGTTATTTCCATTTGTCCATCTATCTCTGGGTGATATGTTGTAATAAATTCAGTTGTATTCCCAAGGCCTCTTGGAAAATCATCAAAAACCATCATGTAAACGTTGATCCTCGATCATATACGATATGTTTCATTACACCATGTAACCTCACAATCTTGCTAACAAAAACTCTACCTATGTCTGGTTCTTGATACGTTGTACGCACTGGAATAAAGTGTGCACTCTTCATCAGAGTGTGAACTATCACAAAAATTGAATCATGTCTCCTTGTCATTGCTGAAAATCCAACAATAAAATCCATTGAAATTACCTCCCATTTCGATTCAGGAATAACATGTGGTTGTAACAATCTTGCTAGATGTCTATGTTCAACTTTCACTTGCTGACATTCTAGACATCTCGCCATGTAATTAACAATGTCCACTTTCATTCCTTTGTAGAAGAAATAAGGCTTAAGGTGTTCCTTCATCTTTGTGACTCCCAAATGAACTATGTACATTACTCAATGCACTTCACTCAAGATCAAACTTATTAATTCATCGTTAGGAAGTATGTAAATTCTTATGTTAAATCTCAAGAATCTATCGTTGTCCAATGAATAGAATTAAAAGTTCGGTACCGTCATGGTATTTTGTCCAATATTATCCTTACCTTCTTTATACCGGTCATCATCTATATGTAAAGTTAAAATCTTTTCTCGAAGATTTTTCTTAAGAGGTATTACCAAGAATATGTGTGGTATCCCACTCAACGCATCTTCTACTCTGTTCATTATTCCTTTAACGTAAGTAATCTAAAAGTCATATTCTCTAACTAATTATGACCAATGCCTCTGTCGCATGTTTTTAAGTGTCTCTGAGTAAATATATGCTGCAATCCACAATGATCTATCTTTAATTCAAATTTTCGTCCAATCATATAATGTCTCCATACTCTCAAGGCATGCACATTTTCGAATAACTCCAAGTTGCACGTTGCATATTTCTCCTCATGATTTCTCAATTTCCTTGAAATGTAAGCAATCACTCAACCATATTGTATCAAAAATCTGAATAATCCTTCCTTGGATGCATCTGTGCATACCAAGAATTTTTTTTCCATGTCGGGGACCTTCGGTATCAACACTGTCGTTAACGGCTCCTTAAGATTTTGAAATTCTTTTGTGCATTTCTCTGTCCAAACAAAGTTCTTGTGTTTCTTCTGCAATTTTTTTATTGGATTTTCTATCTTCAAAAAACCTTCGATGAACCGTCGGTAATATCCTGCTAAACCATTAAAGCTACATACTTCTTGTATGTTTTTTGGTGTTGGGAATTCAATGATAGCCTCTACTTTCTCTAGATCCACAATGATTCCTTCACCAGATATGATATGTCCCAAGTAATGAATCTTTGATTAGTAAAAATAGCATTTTGATAGCCTCCCATACAATTTGTTTTCTCTTAGACAATGTAGGACCATTCTCAAGTGTTCTTATTTCGTCCGAGAATAAATCAGTATGTCATCAATAAATACTTGAAAAAACTTTTCCAAGTATTCATGGAACACCCCATTCATCAAACTCATGAATACCCCCAGGGCGTTCGTCAAACCGAATGGTAAAACTGTAAACCCATAGTGTCTGAATCTCATCTTAAATGCGGTCTTAGGGATATATTCTTCCTTAATCCATAATTGATGATATCTCTATCTCAAGTCAATATTTGAAAGCACCTTTTCTCCCTTCATCTGGTCAAACAAATCATCTTTTCTTGACAATGAATATTGGTTCTTGATTGTCTCCTTGTTTAATTAATGGTAATCAATAAAAAGTCTCCACAATCCATCCTTCTTTCTCACAAAAATCACTATTGCACCCTAGGACGACACACTTGGACGTATATGTCGTAAATCCAAAAAATCCTTCAATTGTATTTTCAAATTCTATAATTCAGGCATTGACATTCGGTAAGTAATTCTCACTATCGGTTCATTCCTAGGTTTAAAGTTTATTATAAACTCCAACTCTCTCTTGGGCAGTAAACCTCGAAACTCTTCTGGAAATGTTTCCTTAAACTCTTGTACTACATGAAGGTTTTCTAATCTTTCCACCTCTCCCTTTTAGTTTAGCACTAAAATTGAATATATCTTAAATCCCTTTCACATACCCTTATGCAATTGTAAGGAAGAACTAAACCTCAAGGAAACTCCATGGTTTCTTCCTACAATTATTCTATTATGTCAAAAATCATCCGTCAAACGTAACAATTTCATCTTAAAGTTAAGTATCACATTATGCGATTCCAACTAGTCCATGCCTATCACTATGTCATAAGGTCATAATATCACGAAGTATAGGTTGGAATTTGTTACAAAATATCCCAAGTTAACACTAAAAACCTGATGCAGACCCCCTCCCTCACCCGGGGTCTGCACGACCTCCTGGTCTAGGATCGATCAAAATGGGGAGTCGAATCGGTTCTTTAGGCCCTGTTAAGCCCAAAATCCTACACATGTCTTTTTATTTCTTTATGCAGGTCCAATAATAAACCCACGAATGATTTTTCTCTAAGCCCTTTTTCTCTGTTAAATTCAATTTGGGCCTTAGCCCCTTTTATCTAGCGAAAATTTCTGTATGACCAGGGGTTGTGACTAGGCGCTAATAGACAAGAACTAATTTAGAAGCTCTGGGAACTTCGGGCTACAGGGATATCTACCATTTTTATCTCTCAACTCTTCCGAATGGTCAACCCATGAACTACCAAAAAATAGGCAGCAAGATCAACGACCCTCAACAAGCACTGAGATCGGCGGCTCAAATGTTTTCATGGGAATTTGGGCTTCGATGATTCCTAACCTCATTGACACACAAAACTCGCAAATTGTCGAATGCCAAACCCTGAAATGGATGATCAGACGGATGGCGTCTCCTCCCTTGATCAACAGTTCATGCCTCCATCGCGCTTCAGGCTTCAATGATATTCCCATGACACTTTTCCACAAATCTATCGGATCGTTGAATTGGTGAATACGCCCAAGTAATAAATCAATGGACCTCATGCTCCACCAGATGGATAGTTCATATTTCCATTTTTTGGGCTTTAGGAGTTTTGGTCATCCACACAACACGACCCCTCGTATATCTTGACATTGAAACACCACAAAATATCTCCTTCCTTCACGTGTCCCCTTCTTGATTGACATCAAGGATTAAATTCGGTAAAATGGGCTTCAACAAGTTGGCCCACTCCAACACCTTATTCTCCTGGAGTGTCGAACTCTAAATACAATCGGATGGATATCCTCTCTCCACAGACTGACATTCCTTGTCTACTTCGTGTTGTGGGATTTGACATATTTTGGAGCACTATTGCACAGTTCTCCTGGAGTGACAAACCTCCAGACTCCTAGATCTAGTGCCACACATCCCCACAACTGGATGAATGTTATGACCTCTTGAATTTGGGCCTATGGGCATCCTCCCAAATATGCACCTTATTTCCTCCATAGTATCGGACATCCAGACTCAACGGACTATTGCCACATGTCCACTGTGATCAACAAATAGGATCTTCTCTGCCCCTCAAGCCTCTGGGATTTCTTGACTCCATGCAACCTGTTATATCTGGAGTATTGGACCTCCATACTCCTAGATTTGTTGACATGTTTCTCCCATGCCAGCGGTCAGGCTGAGCTCTGATGTTTGGAAATCTAGGCATCCTTGACTCGATCCAACATATAACTCTGTCTCTCCAAAATACTAAGCCTCCAAAGCATGCAATCTATTTCCACGTGTCCTTCCTGAAATGATGGTCGAGATCCACTACGCAATTCACAACTTCGTGAGCTTAACGAGCTTTCACTCCAATTCCCCTCTGCTCTCGGATAGCTGGTCTTCGAAAATCAATGATTTATTGATGTGTGTCCCTTCTAATCAGCTGTCTAGATTTGATTCTGGACTTCTGAACTTTGATAGTCCACACTCCTCTGCACTCCAAATATACCAAGCACACGAAGTCTCAATGAATCCCCCCATTATTGTTCATGCAACTCTACTAGATATGATGGCTCTCAACTCTTCTAGGGATATCCCGAATAGATCTTGTCCATTTGTCGACAATCCTCATTGGATCCTCCTCTAGGATCGACATGTGACTTCTGTCGAATATGTGGATTCTTGACAAACTCACAACATTAAACTATGTTCTACTTCACTAGATTCGATGGACCTAGATGATTCCAGCTCCTCCTGATTTGATCTTCATCGTTGTTCCTCCTAAACTTGTCCACTCGAGGTGATTCTAACCTCGAACGTCTCCTTTGAACCATTCAAAATTTTCGAACATAGAAATTTTTTAAGTCTCCTCCTATGATCACTTGAACTCACTACCTCTTATGATATTTGTTCCTTTGAGGGTTTGTAGACCTCAAGCACCCTCCTTTCTTCCCTGGAAATTCATAAAGTTTTAGACTTAGATATTTTTATGAAAATCCCCTCACGCACTCCTTGCACTTGTCTCTTCTGAGACCTCCTCAACACTTAGTGCTAGAGTGGGAAAACTCCCCTCAACACTACAATAGGTTTCATAATGTAGGTAGATCATAACTGTCTAAATTTCTCCTACTTCTCTAACTACCCCAAATATACCCTAGTCTTTGGTGATGATCCTCTCGTGCTTGATAGCTTTGTTGACTTCAAACCTCCTCTCATGGCTAGCCTAGAGATGAGGGCTTCAGAGCTCGAGCAACAACTTCAAGATCTTCAAAAATTGGGTAGGAGTGTAATGCGAGTGTACAAATTCACTCCCTAGAGGTCTTCGATGGCTCGTCAGAAAAAGACAATAGGATCTCAATAATCAGGCAGAGAACTTCAATGATTTTGAACAAGGACTTGATTGGACTTTGGGATGGCCGGGCATGAGGGGAAGAGACAAACTACAGAAAGGGTGACTCAAGTTGGGTTAAACTTCCCTTGGACAAGACCATGAATGATGATCATAGTCAGGAAGCATGAAATTGACATAAGTTCAGGATTTAGGAGGGAACCCAAAACTCTCAATGTGTTTGGAAGAGTAACCAAACGGAGGAGGACACAAATCTATGTAGCGATAAAACATCGTTAAGGGAATACTAGATCCCAAATCTTGATGAACAAACGAAAGGATGTTCTTTCTCGAAGGGCGACTCAACGTGCTGCCAAAAAAATAATATATACTTCCCGTCCCCTCCTTTTGTTTTTTTGTTTTTTGTGTTTTTCAATTTTTTATAGATCTTTGAAAAAGAATAAAGTAATGCTATGTCACAAAGGAGGAATGATTGTTACAAGCATACTAGTTCCAAGCACAAGGAACACACTAATTCTCATAGAAAGGAGACATGTGCAGGAAAAGGACACTCAGGTAAAATTTATCCATGGGTCAAGGTGTCAGGTCACATAGGCAAAGTGATACAAGGCTTGTGTATAAGGCATGCTTCAAAGGTTCATTTGAGAGAAACATGGAGCTGACATTAGGCCAAACACGTAGATATGGAAATGAGATTAGCAAGAAACAATAAAACCCCCTTCAATGTAATTTTAACTAGCCCAAAGAAGGTAAGCTAGGTAGTTTTTTCACGTTAAGAGAGTTTGAAAGAAACGTAAAAGAAGACTCCACTGGGGTACCTTTTTCAAAAGTAGTCTAGTTGGTTCTAAAAAGGGGTAAACTAACACCGAAAAGACATCTTTTCAAAACCATTTTAATGAGTGTGACAAATACAAGATCACTTGTCAATATTTTTGCAAGATACCAGATATATAAAATATGCAGAATAGAAATGAAATGCTAGAAATGACATAATAACAGTAAAATATCCAGCTTAATCTTCACAATACACAGAAATGATATACGAAATAGCAACAGAAATAGCACTTTGAATCAAATAGCAATGTTCACAGGCCTCTTCGAGGGGGCAACCTCCAGTCGAGCAGTGCT